>JALGBA010000967.1:517500-605000 GCA_023970755.1 Azemiops feae
TTCCCTCTTCAAGGACCATCCGGTAGAAAAAGGGGGACAGGGTCTTATCGCTCAACACTTGGAAAACAAAAGCATGAGATATCTGGAATGAAAGGAAGGGATTGGTTATGTCCTTTAAGACAGGCTTTCCCAACCTTTCGAGGTTGGAGGCCCAGTGTGGGGGGGAGGGGAAGAAGAGGGGATGGTTTTGTGTGAGGGGCAGTTTCATTTGTGTTATAGGCACAAATTGCTTGCACAAGTGGGGCTATGAGCAACAGTGCCCACTGCTCATATGAGGACCTACCACTGATGTGGCCCGGTTGCGAATAGACCACAGCCCAGTAATCGGCTATGGCCCACAGGTTGGGGACCCCTGCTTTCACTGGTTCGTTCTTTGAAGAATAAATTGAGATCAGCTTGCTGCATGATTTCATTATGTATATCAAAGGTTATTCCAAGGATAAAAGTGAATGCATTTCTTCAGTCCAGGATATTATACCACAGATCCTTGTCACTTTCTAACTGCACACTATTACACTGTTTGCTCTGCATTGAGTTTTCAGGTGGAATTTTAAGGGAGAAATGGATAGTTTTCAGTTTTTCCAGCTTTACCTGTGGGATTTTGTAGATGCCTAAGAGGGTCGAAATCTGGATGGAGATGTCAGAGTCTGTCTCATCAAGAACAACTGGCAGGTTCTCCTCTCCTCCACAAATATAATTTGGAATATTGGCTTGTCCAAAAGAAAGAAGGTCTAGCAAGTCTGCAGAAGTCATTTCTTCAGTGCCATAGGTATCATGGACGTTGTAGCCCAGAGTGATATTCGATAAGATACTCGGATTCTGGTTGATCTCTTGAATGGTGTACAAGAAAGAAAGGGGATGCCATATTTTTCTTGCTTCTACCCTGCGAAAAGAAATAGGATCACACCATCATCCTCCATTTAGCTTCTGGGTCATAACATGTTCTCTGCTTCTGGGAGTTTCTGGTGAAATCTATGATAGACTAGACATTTTTGAAGGAAGGGGGACACCATTGCAATGGAGCTGGGAGTCTGAATGCTAGTACTAGCCCCTGAAATCTCTCCAAAGAAAGGTGGAATCAGAAGATAACCCACTTGTTCTCTGCCCAGCTGCTCCCTATAAATAAATGACAGGAATAAACGAATGTTGCATGGCTGGGAGGTGTAGGATATGCTCACCCGGATATAATGTAGCCTATATGGACATTAAGTCCTGCTAAACTTCATTTCCAATGCCAATAATTTTAACAAGGATTTATTCATGAAGACCAGTGTTTGTTTACAACACAGTCCTTTCAGCAGTCTCCAAGAAGGCTCCACACCCTTTTGCACCACTCAGGCGATGCTGACGACACAGACAAACCTCCAACTGGCCTCAATGACTCTCTAAAAGAATGCAAATGATCAGCGATCTGCAAGGAGTAGAAATCCTTCCATTCCCCACCATCCAGTCAGAGCTGAAGAAGCTTCTTGGATGGGAAGCAAAACATCTTCAAAGAAAAACAAGAAAGTCCACTTGCCTCATGAAAAATCACCTTGGGGACAAGCTGCATAGGTTTTTTTTTTTTAGATGCAGAGAAGGCTTTTGATATTTTGAATCTGGGGTTGCTTGATTTGAAATTATACCTCGCAGCTTGTTTAATTTGAATGCAAGAGTGGTTGTTCATGAGAAATAAAAGGACATGACTGAAGATTTAGGTGGCATGGATATATAATAACAATAACAATAATAATAGAGTTGGAAGGGACCTTGGAGATCTTCTACTCCAACCCGCTGCTCAGGCAGGAAACCCTATACCATTTCAGACAAATGGTTGTCCAGTCTCTTCTTAAAAACTTCCAGTGCTGGAGCATTCACAGCTTCTGGAGGCAGGTTGTTCCACTGATTAATTGTTCTGTCAGGAAATTTCTCCTTAATTCTAGGTTGGTACTTTCCTTGATTACTTTCCATCCATTGCTTCTTGTCCTGCCTTCAGGTGCTTTGAAGAATAGCTTGACTCCCTCTTCTTTGTGGCAGCCCCTGAGATATTGGAAGACTGCTATCATGTCACCTCTCGTCCTTCTCTTCATTCAACTAGGCATACCCAATTCCAGCAATGGTTTGTTATATGTTTTAGCCTCCAGGCTCCTGATCATCTTTATTGCTCTTCTCTGCACTCTTCCTAGGGTCCCAACATCTTTTTTACATCATGGTAACCAAAACTGGATGCAGTATTCCAAGTTAGGCCTTACCAAGGTGTTATAAAGTGATATTAACACTTCGCGTTATCATTAACACTTCGCGTGATCAAAGATAAGATGAATGCAGATTTTAAAAGCCATTTTGTTAGACATGCCATACCAAGATTACGGAATTGATAAAAACCTAGGCTGTGACTGAAAATATATTTAGGACTCTCTGCACAGAAGAGAAATGATAAGTAGAGACAAATGGCTAACTTATGGTGACATACTAGAATTTTGTCAAGGGGAAGATTTTCAAGATTAATATACAGTTGAAACCAACTCTCTCTGCCTTCAGTCCTTCCAATAACTCTTTCCTTCCTGAGTGTCTAAGCACTACTTAGCTGTCTTGATTAAAGCTAAAAAGAGAAGAGAGTTTATATTGCCAACTACTCTCAGAACTATAATGAGCCATGTTTCTCTTTGTATGGTCAGATTAGGTGGATATGTGGTTGTCATGGAAATTATTTAGCAATCTTAGCAGCAGAGAAGTTATCCTCATTATAAAGGAAGCTGTCATGCAAAGTGAAGAGTGGGAGAAAACATGAAATCATTGGACCTCATACCAGAAAAAAATGTCACTTCCATAAATAAAAACATTGAGAAACTGACAAACAAAAGCAAATACAGGCTACAAGAGAGCAGAGAAGCTTTAATTGTGCTTTCAGAATTGATTACGTGCTGTATTATGGACATGGCGTCCCCATTCAGAATTAATTCAGAGTTAAGGAAAAAATACACCTACATTGAAAAACTCTAATTAAATAGATCATCAAAGCCTTCCCCAGAAAAGACAGAGATTTAAGAAGCATTAGTTCAGGGAATCCCTAGTAGAAGTTGGATAACTGATGTTGGTGAAATCAGGAGTGAATTAACTAGAGGCAATTCCACCCCCTCCTTTGGACTCACTGGATGTATTCTTCGGAAGAGGGACACACGTTGAAATGGTAAAATGGGCACATAGCTATATTTTCAGAAGCAATCCCACCAAGGATATAGTCTGCTGGCTTGAAATCATGCACTCGCTGTGTTATAATCCCTTCCAGAGTCAAGGAGCATTTGGTCTTCCACATCCCACAAGTTGGATGTAGAAGCAGCATCAGAAGCAGCAACATTTTGGTGACGATTAGAAGAATTTCCCAGAGAGGATAGGAATGGAGAACCCGTACGTCTTCTTCCCCTCAGCTGGACCTTGGTCAAAGCTCTCAGTAGACAGGAGGCGTTCATGAGTCAGTCTGTGCAGCCTTGGACTGAAAACATCGCCCGCTCTTGTTCATACTCAACTCAAAAGACAATCTTTGCAAAAGCCCCTGGGGTTGTTTTTAAGAAGAGAAAATGACTGTGATTTTGATAATCATAGAGCAAAGAACCCCAGTCCTTAGCGACAGGATTGATTGTCTCTGTGTCTGCAACGCGGGGGCAGAGAAAACATGTTGACCAAAAGGTCCAGCTGTGGTTCCTCCACCTCAGATGATTCACTGTCCAAACTTGGATAAAACTTTTTAATGTAGAAAAATCATGATATCTTTTAGAAGTGCCTGTAAGATGACTGTAAGACTGTAAGATTAGATAGATAGATGTATGGATGTATGGATGTATGGATAGATAGATAGATAGATAGATAGATAGATAGATAGATAGATAGATAGATAGATAGATAGATAGATAGATAGATAGATAGATAGATAGATAGATAGATAGTGTTCTGTTTTGTGAGTTGTAGGCATTGAAGAGGCGAGAGTTACAACAGATACTTCTTTATTGTAAATGAACAGAACAGAAAGCAAAACTGGCTCCACCCCTTTTATACAAGGAGCCCGAGGATTTGTAAACCAATGGCTGCACGTTTCTTTTCCTGCGCAAAACATGCTTCCCGGGCTTGCAGACGGCAAGTCTAGCTAGCAGGCCACGAGGTCTGCTAGCATCTTTGGTGCAATGCCTTGCACCTGCTGTTTCGACAAAGCTCAGTACATTACACCCCTCCCCCCTGGTTTGTAAGTATAACGTACCCCTTTGAATACTAATTACTGTCTCCTCGTTGAAGACTTACAAAACACACAACATCATAGCACTTAACAACAAAACATCCTAGGACCTATCTAGGACATGGCGATGCCACATTAAGTGCAGGACATTACAATCCTTACAGGACATTCTCATGAGCGTGTTCTGATTTCAAGGGAGAGACTGTGCTTCCACTGACAGAAACCTCATGTAGTCCTGCAAGAACTTCAGTGGGCCTCTGGCCTGTTCCGATCTTCTCGGCGAGTGCCCGGCCTGCAAGCTCGCCCACCGGGCTCGGCAGACCGGGACTTTGGGACTCGCTTAATGCGGTCAGAAATGGAGCGTGCAGGCTGGCCTGATGGCTCAATCCTGCATGCCGCTTTGGGGTGGAATTCCCCAGAGGGGTGGTATTCCCCTGATCGGCGTTCTGCCGCAGGGTGGAATTCCCCGGAGGGGTGGTATTCCCCTGAGGGGTGGTATTCCCCTGATCAGCATAAGTAGCCGGTTGGAACTGTAGACTCAAGTCAGAGTTCCTCTGTGGGGTGGCATTCCCCGGATTGGCATCAGCAGCTGGTTGGGAGCGCTGTCCCATGGATGTGGTGCCCGAGTCAGGAGCTGCCTCGATGGCAAACCCCTCTTTAGATAATTGCAGTGATCTGCTGTCACTGCGTGGTTGATCTTCCCAATCAGGATCGAGGGCTTCCTCCCCCCAAGAGCAGAGCAAGGAACGGAAGAGTGGCTTGGCAACCTCCAACGAAGCTGGTCAATGTGCCGTCTCAGCACGCGACCATCCTCCAACGCCACTTCGTATGAAAGGGGCCCGGTAACCCTGCAAACCACAGCTACCACCCACAGAGGGCCTTGACCGTAATTTTGGGTCCAAACCAGATCACCCACGTTCAATCGCCTCGGTGCCCGCGGCTGTGACACCTGTGATGCAACCCGGTCTGGGTGCAATCTATCAAGCTTGGTAATAAGGCAGCGACCCCATCGGAGCTCGGTGGGGCTCTTGCCCGTAGATGTGCACAGAGTTAGCGTGTTGTCGGTAGCTATTTCTGCAGCTACATCCCCTGCATGGAGAGGGGACTCAGGCAAATTCTGAATAGACAGGATGTGGTTTGCCAGTGCAGGATCAGGCTCTATTTGTTTTAAAGGCAATCTACTAAGGCCGTCTGCATGGCCCATTTCTGTGCCTGGTTTGTGAACCAGACAATAATCGTAAGCAGAAAGGAATATTGACCATCTCAACATTCTAGGAGAGATGATTTGGGGTGTCTGCTTGTTTGTTGTGAACAACCCCAGAAGTGGCTTGTGGTCCGTGAAGACTGTAAAACGGCGGCCATACAAGAAGTCGTGGAACTTCTTGATGCCCACCACGATTGCCAGTGCTTCTCTATCTATTTGCGCATAATTGCGCTCAGCAGTAGATAGAGTCCTTGAATAATAGGCTACCAGAACTTGTGTTCCATCAGGCCTAAGGTGACTTAAAACTGCCCCTATTCCATAAGGGGATGCGTCACACGCTAAACTGACTGGCAACTGCTCATTGAAATGAGCCAACACTGCATTTGAAGACAATAAAGCCTTAACCTCAGCAAAACATTTGTCATGGACATTTGTCCACTTCCACGGGGCCTGTTTGTCTAAGAGCCGGTGTAACGGCTCCGCCACAGCGGCCTTGTGGGGAAGGAATGCGTGATAAAAATTAAGGAGCCCCAGGAAGGCTTGAAGCTCCCCCTTCGTTCGGGGCCTGGGAGCCTGCTGAATCGCTTTGAGCTTGGATTCAGCAGGATGGATTGCCTTCGACCACTACGACGTCTAACAGCTTCTCAAACTCCCTGAATTTCACACGGAGTGTAGCCTCCCCTTTTACGCTTACCCTGGAATTTTGGAAATCGGTCAAGAGGATGTTCGACGGCCTAAGCTTAACTCTACGGCCGCTCTTATAGCAAATCTGCCCCAAGGTTTTCTGAGAAATGATTGATAAAGCGGAGCCCGTGTCCAGCTCCATACCTAAAGGGACTCCCTGTAGTGCGACTGTAAGATGCAGCTTTTTCTTCAATGGTTGGGTGGCCCCTGTCCTACACACGTTTCTCCTAGTTGCGCAGAACCCCATGCGGTTCTGGCTGGGGACCCCGGTACCTTTCAGAGGCAACTTTTCCAATGACCGGTCTTTTGTGCAACCCAAACAAACAGTGGCGATGTGGCCTTGCCGGCCACACACCCGGCAAATTGCAGAGCGAAACCGACAGTCAGCTCGCTTGTGGCGGCCTTCGCACCCGATGCATTGAGGAAAGACAACTGCCTTGTCAGGACGCTGGGTGGGCCTTCTCTCCTGCGGTTGCTGCAGCCGGTCGACTTCGACGTCCGACTCAGAGTCATCAAGTCTCTCTGCGTCCTCCTGGTGAACAGTCCCGGGGTTTGGAGAGTTCTTCGATAGCCACAAGGCCTTAACAGCTCCACCCGCTGCTTCTTCTGCCGTGACCTCCCTCAACACGTCTTGGAATGACATGGTTTCTCTGGCGAATATCTTCTGCTGAAGATCACGGCTCCTCAGCCCACACACGAGCTGGTCTCGTAGCCACTCTTCCAAGTCCTTAAACTCACACGGCCGTGCCGCTTGCTGTAGAGCTGCCATGAAGTCTGCAATGGACTCCCCCGGGCGCTGGTCCCGCTGTTCGAAAGCATGTCGCCAAGCGATGACCGACAGTTTTGGCTCAAAATGTTGTTTGAGCATTCTTTTCAGCTCCACGTAAGTGATGGACTCCAAGGGTGCTGGAGCAACCAGGTTCTCTGCTATATCAAAAGTTTCTTGCCCACAGATGCACAACAGCATCACGGCCTTTAGTCCGTGGTGGGTCAGCGCTTGACTTTTGTGGCAGCACGATCCCATCCTCATCGCCAATGTTCTGTTTTGTGAGTTGTAGGCATTGAAGAGGCGAGAGTTACAACAGATACTTCTTTATTGTAAATGAACAGAACAGAAAGCAAAACTGGCTCCACCCCTTTTATACAAGGAGCCCGAGGATTTGTAAACCAATGGCTGCATGTCTTTTTTGCCGTGCAAAACATGCTTCCCGGACTTGCAGATGGCAAGTCTAGCTAGCAGGCCACGTGGTCTGCTAGCGTCTTTGGTGCAATGCCTTGCACCTGCTGTTTCGACAAAGCTCAGTACATTACAGACAGACAGACAGACAGACAGACAGACAGATAGGCAGGCAGGCAGGCAGGCAGATAGATGACAGATAGATAGATAGATAGATAGATAGATAGATAGATAGATAGATAGATAGATAGATAGATAGATAGATAGATAGATAGATAGATAGATAGATAGATGATAGATAGATAGATAGATAGACAGAGATAGATAGATAGATTAGAGATAAATAGAGATAGAGAGATATAAATATAGATATATAATAGATAAATGTATAGATAATTATAGAGATAGAAACAGAGATAGACAGATGTAGATAAATATATGAATGTAGATTAGATAATAGAGGTACAGAGGTACAGTATAGATGCAGATGATGTAGATGTAGATGTAGATGTATATAGATATAGAGATATAGAGATATAGAGATATAGAGATATAAATGTAATCAGGTGAAACTGACAAACATTCCAAGGACAGAAAAAAAATAAAACTTTGTGGTTTTCTTTCTTTTGATTTTAAAAGTCCAGAAGGCTGGTTTCATTTCCAGCTGGTTTGCACATGGGAGGAAAGGAATGGAAGAACGCTCTCAGGGTGCCAGAAAGCCCAAACTTTACCTTTCTAATTCATTTGTTCTGTTTAGATAATGACCCTGAGAAGTTGCCTGGAGTGCCATTCTGCAGTAGAGAGCCAGAATATATGGGAGAATATGGGCCCTGTCCAACAAAATGCGTTTCACTGTGGAGAAAAGCAAAGTCTTACATTTAGGCAGGAAAAACCAAAGGCACGAATACAGATTGGGCAAGACCTGGCTTAAAAACAGTAACTCTGAGAGGGACCTTGGAGTCCTGATGGACGATCAGTTGACTATGAGCCAGCAGTGTGCAGCAGCAGCCAAAAAAGCTAATAAAATGCTGGGTTGTATAAATAGAGGTATAGAATCAAGATCACACAAAGTATTATTACCGCTTTATAAAACTCTAGTAAGACCACACCTGGAATACTGCAGCTAATTTTGGTCACCATATCACAAAAAAGATGTTGAAAGCTTGGAAAAAATTCAGAGACGAGCAACTATGATGATCAAAGGCCTGGAGACCAAAACATACAAAGAACGGATGCAGGACTTGGGTTTGGCTAGTCTAAAGAAAAGAAGAAATAGGGGAGACATGATAGCAGTGTTCCAGTATCTGAGTGGCTGCCACAAGGCAGAGGGCGCCAGGTTGTTCACCAGAGCACCAGAGGGCAGGACAAGAAACAATGGTTGGAAACTGATCAAAGAGAGAAGCAACCTGGAATTAAGGAGAAACTTCCTGACGCTGAGGAAATCAACCAGTGGAACAGCTTACCCCCAGAAATTGTGGGCACTCCAGATTTTTAAGAAGAGATTAGACATCCACCTGTATGAGATGGTATGAGTTCTCCTGCTTGAGCAAGGGGCTGGGCTAGAAGACCTCCAAGGTCCCTTCCAGTTCTATTCTATTCTATTCTATTCTATTCTATTCTATTCTATTCTATTCTATTCTATTCTATTCTATTCTATTCTATTCTATTCTATTCTATTCTATATATTCCTGTTCATCAGCTTAGAAAGTCCATCGAGCACCTTTGTTAGCCAGTGACCAGGATCATAGATGGGAAAGTGAATGTTATGGGTTAAATCAAATGTCATGGTTGTGATAGATGAACACTAATAAATCAGAACTCTGAAGCTTGAGGTTTCCTCAAAGAACATGTTTATTGGTTACAAAGTATCAGCATGGTCAAAAGTGAAACCAAGTCTGAAATTCCTTCCAAAAAGTTACACTATTACAAAGTTAACCTTCCCACCCCACTACTATGCAATCAATTACATTTCCCAATAAAATAATTTGGCAGGCTTTCTAACAGAATGCTCAACACCCCAATCTAACTGGTAGAAATGACCTTGGTTCCCACGGGACAAAGAATTGTTTAGACTAGCAGAAATCCTCCACCACCACCCTCCCATTCTTGTGGCAATCTAGAATGAGCAAGATGGCTTCAGCCAGGTTCGTTGTAGAGTTGACATCAAGAGGAAGAGGCTTTAAAAAGTTCTGCTGAAGGTGAGATCCATGGCAAGGCTGAAGTTGGTTCTTATCCTCACTGTTGTGTCTTCCCCAAATGAAGACTGAACATTAAAGATGGCTAGAAAGAGAAAGGTTTGCTTGAGATAAAATATGTTCCATAGAAAGTGGACATTCAGCAGCCAGAGAGAAGTGATTGATTAAATAAGCAAGGAAAAGTTAGCTCCCACGGGTAGAATTGGACTATAATAAGGTGAGCAATCGGCCAAAGGAAAGTCAAATAAGAAGCCAAGAGCAAGACAGTTCAGAGGTCCATCTACACTTTGCTCATTGGGACCCCACTAAGAGATTGAAGAGAATGTATCCTCAAAAGATCACCTCTGATTCCTTGAACGCCCATCGCTGAAGGTTGACATCCACTGGCAGTGTTGAATAGATTAGAAAATAGAATATTCTTTATTGGCCAAGTGTGATTGGACACACAAGGAATTTGTCTCCGGTGCATAAGCTCTCAGTGTACATACAAACAACAAGTGATAAATCATGATCATAATCATAAATACAATCATCATAAATCATAAGATACCACACTCAATGATAGTCATGTTGTTGTTGTTAGTTGCGAAGTCGTGTCCGACCCATCGCGACCCCATGGACGACATTCCTCCAGGCCTTCCTGTTCTCTACCATCTTCTGGAGTCCATTTAAGCTCACGCCTACTGCTTCAGTGACTCCATCCAGCCACTCCATCTGTTGTCCCCTTCTTCTATTGCCCTCAATCTTTCCCAGCATTAGGCTCTTCTCCAGTGAGTCCTTCATAACTAAATAAGCAACCAACATAAATCGTACTAGGATACTAAATAAACAGTCAATATAAATCATAAAATACAAGCAACAGAATTATAGTCATAAGAAGATAAGGAAATAGGTAATAGGAAAGGTGAGATGGATAATAGTAATGCAGGCTTACTAGATAGTGTGACAGTGTTGTGGGAATTAGTTGTTTAGCAGAGTGATGGCATGGGGGGAAAACTGTCCTTGTGTCTAGTTGTTTTGGTGTGTAATGTGGCCTATAGCATCGTCCCAAGGGAAGAAGTTGAAATAGTTTATATCAAGGAGGTGAAGATAGGTAGGTTATAGGTGAAGATAGGAAGTTCTGATATGGAAGCATTTTGCCTCATCCATTCCAAGTGGGTAATCTCTAGGGCAATGTTTCTCAATATAAGCAACTTTAAGATATGTGGATCTCAATTCCCAGAATCCTCCAGCCTGGCTGGCTGGCTGGGGAATGCTGGGAAGTGAAGTCCACATATCTTAAAGTTGCTAAGATTGAGAAACATTTCTCTAGGGCAGGGGTGTCAAACTCGCAACGTCACGTGACATGTCGCGATGTATTGTGATTTTTTCTCCATTGCTGGCAATGGGGTGGGCACGGTTTTGGTGTGATGCATCCGGCCCACGGGCCGGCAGTTTGACACCTCTGCTCTAGGGCATATGAAGAAATCTTGAGGTGACACTATCAGCACTTGAGATCTATTTGGATACAATTGTCCAGTTTATGTCTAGGGAGATTCTCAATCATCCAGGTCTTGATTATCCCAAAGGTGATTTTTCAAGAGGCAACTGGACTTTGTTTTTCTTTGAAGACATTTCCCTTCTCATTCAAGAAGCTTCTTGAACTCTGACTGGATGGTGGGAAATGGAAGGATTTATATTCCTTGCAGACAGCTCGTCATTTGCATTCTTTTAGAGAGACCACTTGGAGGCCTCTTGGAGGTTCATCTGTATCCTCAAGCCATTTGCACTAAGGTGACCTTGAGGACACAGATAAACCTCCAAGTGGCCTCAATGACTCTCTAAAAGAATGCAAATGACCAGCTGTCTGCAAGGAATATAAATCCTTCCATTCCCCACCATCCAGTCAGAGCTGAAGAAGCTTCTTGAATGAGAAAGGAAACATCTTCAAAGAAAAACAAGGAAGTCCAGTTGCCTCTTGAAAAAGCACCTTTGGGACAACTGTCCAGCTTGTCTGCTGCAGGACTGCCCATCTCCTTCTTCATTGCTGGCCACTACACCTCTGTGTCATCAATGCAGTGGGTGTGGATTTGGATGGACTCCGGGAGACAGTGGTAGATGGGAGGGGGCTAGTTTGCTGTGGTCTGTGGGAATGGAGAAAGTCAGGCATGACTTAGCAACTCAATAACAACAACTGTGAGGCCCATTTAATTGTGGCTGTAAGAGGGTAAGGCACTCACCACGAAGTAAAAAACATGTTGAGACTCTGGAAAGAGTGCAGAGAAGAGTAACAAAGATGATCAGGGGACTGGAGGCTAAAACAAATAACGAACAGTTGCTGGAATTGGGTATGTCTACTTTAATGAAAAAAAAGGACTAGGAGGGACATGATAGAAGTGTTCCAATATCTCAGGCGTTGCCACAAAGGAAAGCGAGTCAAGCTATTCTCCAAAGCACCTGAAAGCAGGACATGAAGCAATGGATGGAAACTAATCAAGGAGCGAAGCAATCTAGAACTGAGGAGAAATTTCCTGACAGTTAGAGAACCAGTGGAACAACCTGCCTCCAGAAGTTGTGAATGCTCCAACACTGGAAGTTTTTAAGAAGAGATTGGACAACCATTTGTCTGAAATGGTGTAGGATTTCCTGCCTGAGCAGGGGGTTGGACTAGAAGACCCCCAAGGTCCCTTCCAACTCTGTTATTCTATTCTATTCTATTCTGCTCTGCTCTGCTCTGCTCTGCTCTGCTCTGCTCTGCTCTGCTCTGCTCTGCTCTGCTCTGCTCTATTCTATTCTATTCTATTCTATTCTATTCTATTCTATTCTATTCTATTCTATTCTATTCTATTCTATTCTATTCTATTCTATTCTATTCTATTCTAGGGAGGGAGCTGTTAAAAAGGGACTTGGAGAGAATATTACATAGTCCGGAGATAGAGGGCATAATGTGAGAAACAAACTCAAAATAAACCTGCCTTGATTTTGCTTAATGCAAGATGGGGCAGAAAGAAAGCATCTCAAAAATCAAAGCATTCCCAGTTCTCTTTATTTCACATCTTTGAAAAACAGGACAAAGACACTTACAAAAACAAGAGCAGAATATCTCCAATTCCAATATACATATTAATTTAACCCATATTCACATTATTAATAAAGAACAGCCAAGCCAGGGTGCATTATAAGAATGCACCCATTTAGTCTTTGACATGATTTTTCCCACGTGCACATTGCACCAGGTTTTGTAATGTGAGAGTACATATGATCTGATTTTCACCTTCTTGAGACTGTAGTAAGAACACAACTCCCCCAATCCTTTTTACTAGGCCTCCCAAATTACAAGAATAAAGCTCAGGAAAAGAAATACAGAAACAATGTTTCACTCATGAAGCCCCTGGCTATTGTGAAAAGCAGAAATATTGAAACAAACTTGTAGATTTACAAAGAGAGCTTGCTAACCATAATAGACTAAAGATAAGGGGATAAAATTAATTACATTTGTTTGAGAGAAATAGGACCAAGGAAGCCAATAATTAAGACCCATCACGAGCCTTTGCGAAACAAGTAAAACCAGTCAAATAACAAAACACACAAAGCAAGCCTCTAGATTACGAAATGCTGTGAAAACTGTATAAAAAATCCATGTACTCAACATGTACTCAACAACTGCATGTTGTTGCTGGTTCTGCTCATCAATAAACAAGATCCTTCTTTCCTAAGCAGGCAGCCTCCATTTTTATTCCCGGCTTGGAACTGGACCTGATTTTTCTTTCAACACCTCTTTAGGGAATAATTGTATGCACAGGTGCTGCTACCATAAATCTCTCTCCCCTGTAAAGGCCACCTCACCTCCCTTGATTTGCAGGGAGACCAATATAATACAAAGCTAAAATCCACCTACATAGGCATTCAACCACCCCCTTCAGAACTCTGATCTTATTGGTACAGGCAATCCCTGTGAACAATGTTGGCTCCATCTCAGCTTCTGATAATTTTCAGACTTTTTTCTTCTTCTACAGAGGAAGATGCCAAAAAAACTCTCTCTTTCTCTAATCTCTCTCTCTCTCTCTCTCTCTCTCTCTCTCTCTCTCTCTCTCTCTGTCTGTCTGTCTATCTGTCTATCTGTCATCTATCTATATCTATCTATCTATCATCTATTGTTTATTTATATATCTATCTATCATCTGTCATCAATCTATCTATCTATCTATCTCTATCGATCTATCTATGTATCTATCTCTATCGATCTATCTATGTATCTATCTCTATCTATCTATCTATCTATCTATTATCTATTATCTATTATCTATCTATCTATCTATCTATCTATCTATCTATCTATCTATCTATCTATCCATCCACCTATCATCCATCTATCTAATCTTACAGTCTTCAAGGTTGAGAAAGGCACTTCTAAAAGATATCATGATTTTTCTACATTAAAAAGTTTTATCCAAGTTTGGACAGTGAATCATCCCAGGTGGAGGAACCACAGCTGGACCTTTTGGTCAACATGTTTTCTCTGCCCCCGCATTGCAGACACAGAGACAATCAATCCTGTCGCTAAGGACTGGGGTTCTTTGCTCTATGATTATCAAAATCACAGTCATTTTCTCTTCTTAAAAACAACCCCAGGGACTTTTGCAAAGATTGTCTTTTGAGTTGAGCATGAACAAGAGCAGGCGATGTTTTCAGTCCAAGGCTGCACAGACTGACTCTTGAACGCCTCCTGCCTACTGAGAGGTTTGACCAAGGTCCAGCTGAGGGGAGGAAGACGTAAGGGTTCTCCATTCCTATCCTCTCTGGGAAAGGAATCAAAGGCTCGACTTTCAGGAGGACTTGGAAAGCTTCTCCTCATGTTCCTAATCGGTTGTGAAGCACAAAAAAATTCTTCTAATGGTCACCAAAATGTTACTGGTGTTTTTCCTGCTTCTGATGCTGCTTCTACATTCAACCTGTGGGGTATGGAAGACCAAATGCTCCTTGACTCTGGAAGGGATTATAACACAGCGAGTGCATGATTTCAAGCCAGCAGACTATATCCTTGGTGGGATTGCTTCTGAAAATATGGTTATGCGCCCATTTTACCATTTCAACGTCTCTCCCTCTACCGAAGAATACTTCCAGTGAGTCCAAAGGAGGGGGTGGAATTGCCTCTAGTTAATTCACTCTTGATTTCACCAACATTAGTTCACCAACTTCTACTAGGGACTCCCTGCACTAATGGCTGCTCCTTAAAACTCTGTCTTATCTGGGGAAGGCTTTTATGATCTATTTATTTAGAGTTTTTCAATGTAGGTGTACTTCTTCCTTACTCTGAAGTAACTCTGAATGGGAACGCCATGTCCAGAATACAGCACGTAATCAATTCTGAAAGCACGATTAAAGCTTCTCCGTTCTATTGTAGCCTGTATTTGCTTTTGTTTGTCAGTTTCTCAATGTTTTTATTTCCTGGAAGTGAAATTTTTTTCTGGTATGAGGTCCAATGAGTTCATGCTTTCTCCCACTCTTCAGTTTGCATCACAGCTTCCTTTGTAATGAGGATAACTTCTCTGTTGCTAAGATTGCTAAATAATTTCCATGACAACTTCAACCACATATCCACCTAATCTGACCATACAAAGAGAAACATGGCTCATCATGGTTATGAGAGTAGTTGGCAATATAAACTCTCTTCTCTTTTTAGCTTTAATCAAGACAGCTAAGTAGTGCTTAGACACTCAGGAAGGAAAGAGTTATTGGAAGGGCTGAAGGCAGAGGGAGTTGGTTTCAACTGTATATTAATCTTTAAAATCTTCTCCTTGACAAAATTCTAGTATGTCACCATAAGTTAGCCATTTGTCTCTACTTATCATTTCTCTTCTGTACAATACATCTTGTGCAGAGAACCCTAAATGTATTTTCCATCACAGCCTAGGTTTCTATCAATTCCATATTCTTGGTATGGCATGTCTAAGAAAACGGCTTTTAAAATCTGCATTAATCTTATCTTTGGTGTACATAAATATCCATGCCACCTAAATCTTCAATCATGTCCTTTTATTTCTCATGAACAACCACTCTTGCATTCAAATTAAACAAGCTGCAAGTTATAATTTCAAATCAAGTAACCCCAGATTCAGAATATCAAAAGCCTTCTCTGCATCTAAAAAAAAATATCTGCAGCTTGTCACAAAGATGGTTTTTCATGAGGCAACTGGACTTTCTTGTTTTTCTTTGAAGATGTTTTGCTTCTCATCCAAGAAGTTTCTTCAGCTCTGACTGGATGGTGGAGAATGGAAGGATTTATAATCCTTGCAGACAGCTGGTCATTTGCCTTCTTTTAGAGGGTCATTGAGGCCACCTGGAGGTTTATCTGTGTCCTCAGGGTCACCTGAGTAGTGCAAATGGGTGTGGAGCCTTTTTGAAACTGCTGAAAGGACTGTGTTGTAGACTGGAGATATGTGATGTTGTATCCCTCCCCCTCTGTTGAGAGAGGGCTGTACAATTTTGACATACATGGCCTCTTTGACCCCTCTTTCATGAATAAATTCTTGTTAAAATTATTGTCATTAGAAATGAAGTTTAGCATATAGGCTACATTGTATCTTTGTGAGCATATGCTATGCCTCCCAACCACTCAACTTTCATTCATTCCTGTCATTTATTTATAGGGAGCAGCTGGGCGGAGAACAAGTGGGTTATCTTCTGATCCCTCCTTTATTTGGAGGGATTTCAGGGGCTAATACTAGCACTCAGCCTCCCATCTCCATTGCAATGGTGTCCCCCTTCCTTCAAAAATGTCTACTCTGCCATAGAATTCACTGGAAACTCCCACAAGCAGGGAATATGTTATGACCCAGAAGCTAAATGGAGGATGATGGTGTGATCCTATTTCTTTTTGCAGGGCAGAAGCAAGAAATATATGGCATCTCCTTTCTTTCTTGTACACCATTCAAGAGATCAACCAGAGTCCAAGTATCTTATCGAATATCACTCTGGGCTACAACGTCCATGATACCTATGGCAGTGAAGAAATGACTTCTGCAGCCTTGCTAGACCTTCTTTCTTTTGGACAAGCCAATATTCCAAATTATATGTGTGGAGGAGAGGAGAACCTGCTATTTGTTCTTGATGAGACAGACTCTGACATCTCCATCCAGATTTCAACCCACTTAGGCATTTACAAAATCCCACAGGTAAAGCTGGAAAAACTGTCAATTCCTCCCTTAAAATTCCACCTGAAAACTCAATGCAGAGCAAACAGTGTAATAGTGTGCAGTTAGAAATTGACAAGGATCTGTGGTATAAATATCCTGGACTGAAGAAATGTATTCATTTTTATCCTTGGATTAACCTTTGATATACATAATGAAATGATGCAGCAAGCTGATCTCAATTTGTTCTTCAAAGGACAAGCCAGTAATAGCAGGGGTCCCCAACCCCTGGGCTGCGGCCTGGTACTGGGACGCAGCCCATTTGGAACCGGCCTGTGCAAGTGGCAGGCACACAGGCAAGCGTGCACACCTGCCACTCATACAGAACCATCCCCTCTCCCCCTCCCCTTGCCAGTCTGACAAGCTGGAAAAGTTGGGGACTGCTGAGTTATAGTATTTTGTCAATGTTCTCTTTTAGAAAATAATAAGAAAGCTTGATATAGCTGCATCTTCCTTTCTTTCCCCATGGCTGGTTCTTTGCATTCCTTTAATCTTTCTTTCCATTCTTGTGATGTGTAATGTTGCTTACCGTGAAAAAGAAGAACCAAATGGATATGTGAATCCTACAGATATCTTCCAGTCTATTTCTTTTGGAGTTAAACATGTTTCTTTTGTCCACTGTCACAGCTACATATGTGGGATCCATAATTTGAACAGAAATTTCCGCTTTCCGGACTGTCAGCACCCTCCCCGTAATGATTTATTGTGTCATTGTTCCCTGAGGGCATTGACAGATTTACATTGAATCACTAGTTCTTAAAGCAGGGGTCCCCATCCTGTGGGCTGCAGCCCATTACTGGGCTGTGGCGCATTCGCAACTGGGCCACATTGGATGTTCATCCCAAAGCGCATAACTAAATGTCTATAGAAATTCTCAGTCATCCTTCAAAGAAAAACAAGAAATTCCAGTTGCCTTCTGAAAAAGCACCTTTGGGACACCATGACCTGGATGACTGAGTGTTCTGTCCTTAGAATGGTAGACATTGAAGAGACTTGCGAATTCAACAACAAGGTTTATTCATCACACACAGAAACAGAACAGAAAATGAAACTGGCTCCGCCCTTTTATACAAGGAGCTCTGGGTAACTGTAACCAATCATTGCACGAGTTTCTCCCGCGCTAACAGCAAGCATGCCCGGGTCTCCAGACATCCAGTCTCCGCAGCAACCACGTGGCCGCTAGCTTCGCCTGGTTCCCGCCCTGCATCTACTGTCTTAGCAACTCAGTATATTACACCCCTCCCCCCTGGGTTGAAAGCATAATGCACCCAATTAAGTTCTGCCTCCCCTAGAGGCTCCCCAAAATCACTCCCACTAACCTTGACCCCGGTCTGGGACCTCTTAGGATGTGGCGATGCCGCCATAGGGCAGGCATTGAAACCAAGCAAGGTTGTTCTTTTGATATCTGTAGAGTAGAACTTCCCTGGTCCACGTTAGCCTGCGGTTGGGAGCAATGTCCCGCAGGTGCAAAACCCGCCATAGGAGAGGCTTGGACAGCCGATTTTGAGTAATGTCCCGAGGATGTGGTGCCCGGGACAGGGACCGCCTCGCTGTCAACCCCAGTTTGATCATCTCGATCCGGATCGAGGTCCCCCTCCCCCTGAGAGCAGAGCAAGGACGGAAGGGTGGCTTGGCAACCGCCAACGAAGTCGATCAATGTGCCGGCGGAGCACGTGACCGTCTTCCAAGGCCACTTCATAAGAAAAAGGGCCACAAACCACAGCTACCACCCACAAGTTACCAGGGCCGTAGTTGTGGGCCCACACTGGATCGCCCAAGTTCAGCCGCCTCGGTACCCGTGGTTGTGACACCTGTGATGCAACCTGGTCCGGGTGTAACCTATCCAGCTTAGTGATAAGCCGGCGACCCCATCGGAGCTCAGCGGGGCTCTTGCCCATAGCAGTGCATGGAGTGGTGCGGTGGCAAAGGAGAAAGTCAGCCAACCGGTGATGCCAGTTACCGTGCGTGATTCTTTTCAACGAATCTTTCATTGTCCGCACCATGCATTCTGCTTGGCCATTCGACGCAGGGTGGAACGGCGCCGACGTAGCGTGGCAGATTAAGTTTGCCCTCAAGAAGGACTGGAACTCCGAGGAAGTAAATTGAGCTCCGTTGTCGAAGACAATTATGTCAGGGAGTCCGTGAGTGGCAAAAATGCCGCGAAGAACCCTGATGGTGATAGTGGAAGTTGCAGCGGACACTGGAACTACTTCCAGCCACTTAGAGTGATTGTCCACGACGATAAGAAAGAGTTGCCCCTGAAAGGGGCCAGCGTAGTCGATATGGATCCTCGATCAAGGATCGTGTGTTGTTCCCCACCTATGGATGGGAGCTTGGGGCATTTCTGGCCTGGACTGCTGACAAATGTGGCACCCTTGGACCTGGGCTTTGATCTCTTTGTCGAGCCCAGGCCACCAAAGGTAGCTGCGCGCAAGTGCCTTCATGCGGACTATCCCCGAATGTCCCTCATGCAAGGAAACGAGGACTCTAGACCTCAACAAGGTCGGGATTACTACCCTACTGCCCCACAGTATACACCCCTTGAAGGTGGATAGCTCCGACTTCCGCTTCCAAAAACTCTGAAATTCCGTGCCCGGACACGTGTCCAGCCATCCTGATAACACCCAGTTCAACACGCATGTCAGCGTGTTGTTGGCAGCTGTCTCAGCAGCTACTTCCCCTGCGTGGAGAGGGGACTCAGGCAAATCCTGAATAGACAGGATGTGGTTTGCCGGTGCAGAATCAGGCTCTATGTTCCTTAAGGGCAATCTGCTGAGGCCGTCTGCATGGCCCATCTCTTTGCCCGGCTTGTGAATCAGGCAAAAATCATACGCAGAGAGAAATATTGACCATCTCAACATTCTAGGAGAGATTATGTGGGGTGTCTGCTTGTTCATTGTGAACAACCCCAGAATTGGCTTGTGGTCTGTAAAGACCGTAAAACGGCAACCATATAAGAAGTCATGGAACTTCTTGATGCCGTACTTCTCGATCTATCTGCGCGTAATTATGCTCTGCAGCAGACAGAGTTCTGGAATAATACGCTATAGGGACCTGAGTTCCATCTGCTTAAAACTGACTTAAAACAGCTCCGATCCCATAAGGGGAAGTGTCGCATGCTATGCTGACAGGGAGTCGCTCATCGAAATGAGCCAGCACCGCATTTGAAGAACGTAATGCTTTAACTACAGCAAAACTTTTCTCGTGGACATGTTTCCACGACCATAGAGCCTGTTTGTCCAGGAGCCGGTGTAATGGCTCCGCCATGGCTGCCTTGTGGGGAAGGAAGGCATGATAGAAATTTAGCAGTCCCAAGAACGCTTGAAGTTCTGCTTTTGTTTTGGGACTGGGTGCCTGCTGAATCGCTTCCAGCTTGGACTGAGCAGGATGTATGCCTTCCGCGTCTATGCGAAGCCCCAGAAACTCTGTGGACACGACCCCAATTTTACACTTGTCCTTCCTGAGCTTCAGGCCTGCTTTGAGAAACCGCAGCAAAACGGCCCTGAGTCTCCCAGCCAAATTTTCCACTGATTCCCCTGCGATGAGGACATCATCGAAGTACGGGCATACGCCCGGAAGGTCTCTGAGTGTTCGCTCCATGACACTCTGGAAAATACCTGGCACTATGTTAATGCCAAACTGTAGCCTTCGCACCTTGAAAGCCCCCCGATGGGTCACAATTGTTTGTGTCTCTGCTGTGGCGTCATCCACCGGCAGCTGTTGGTAGGCCTGGGCCAAATCAAGTTTTGCAAAAATGCAACCCCCTTATAGAGATGCCAGAATATGGCTGACTACTGGCACGGGATAGGAGTGTTGCTGCAGAGCTTTATTCAGCGTGCATTTATAGTCAGCGCAGATTCTGACTTCTCCGTTGGCCTTAGTGGCGTCACTATGGGGGTTTCCCATGGACTGCTGTCCACAGGCTCTAAGATGCCTTGCTGCAAAGGTTTGTCCAATTCCGCATTAATTTTGTGCTTGAGAGAGAACGGCACCCGATGAGGCTTGATCCTAATCGGTGCGACAGACGGATCTAACTTCAAGGCAGTTGGGGGCCCCTTGTATTCCCCTAACTCTGTGGTGAACACATCTGCAAATTCTTTGCAGACCTGGTCCAGGCTGGCCGTTTTTAGACGGTTCAGCCCTGTTTCCTGAATTCCCAGGGCCTCGAACCAATCAAGCCCGATTAGGCTTGTTCTGTCCCCATTGACCACAACGATGTTCAATATTCCCATGAATTTCCGGAATTGCACCCTTAGTGTGGCCTCTCCCTTAACTCTGACCGGGGAATTCTGAAAATCGGTTAATATTAAATTCGACGGCCTGAGTTTCACCCGTTGGCCGCTTCTGCCACAAATCCGGTTAAGAGTGCTCTGGGAAATGATGGACAGGGCAGACCCCGTGTCCAGTTCCATCCTCAATGGAACTCCTTGCAACTTGACTTCTATTTGCAACTTTTTCTTTAAGGGCCTATGTCCCCCAGTTCTATGGACGCCGTGCCTGCTGGCACAGAACCCCACCCTGTTCTGGCTGGGAACCCTTTCCGAGGCAACTCTTTCTTGGACATTTCTTTTCCGCGACCTAGACAAATGGCAGCGATGTGGCCTTGCTTGCCACATGCTCAGCAATTTGCTGTTCGGAACCAGCAGTCGGCTCGTTTGTGCTGTCCCCCACACCCCATGCACCCAGGGAAGGGATCTGCCTTCTCAAGAGGTCTAGGAAGTCCTTTTGCCGGGGGTTGTCTCACCAGATCAACTTCCTGGTTTGAGTCGGCCTCTTCCTCTGGTTCGACATCCTCGTGGTGGACGGTTTGCGATGGCTGAGGGTTCTTTGAGAGCCGCAAGGCCCGTACAGCTCCGCCGGCTGCTGCTTCTGCTGTGACCTCTCGCAACGCGTCTTAGAATGAGATGGTCTCCTTCGTGAAGTTCTTCTGCTGTAGACCTCTGCTCCTCAGCCCACAAACTAAACGGTCTCGTAACCGTTCCTCTAGGTCCTTGAATTCACATGGCCTCACTGCCAGTCAGAGAGCGGTAATGAATTCTGTGGTGGATTCTCCTGGACGCTGGTCCCGCTGCTCAAAAGCATGTCACCATGCAATGACCGACAGCTTCGGCTCGAAGTGCTCCTTGAGCATCTTTTTTAATTCGTCGTATGTCATGGTCTCCAATGGCACTGGGGACACTAGGTTCTCTGCAATATCGAAAACGGCTTGGCCACAAACACAGAGCAGCATTGCGGCCTTCAACTCATCTTCTATGATCCTGTTTACTCGGAAGTAATTCTCAGTCCGGGCAACGTACGAGCTCCACCTCTCTGGGTGAGCAACGTCGAATTCAGCGAGCCGTCCCAGTTTTGCCATGATAGGGTCTCTTCTCTACCACATGCTGCCACTCTGCTGGAGGGGTTCCAGGGCAGTTCCTCGCAGCACTCTCCCCCAGTGTTTGCGTACTGGCAGGTGAGTGAGCCAAAGTAGGAACGCCGTCCCTCAGCGTGGTCTGGCCTTCCTTCATGGTGAGTCGGGCCCTTTGTTATGGTGGCAGCACATTCCCACCTTCGTCGCCAATTGTTCTGTCCTTAGAATGGTAGGCATTGAAGAGACTTGCGAATACAACAACAAGGTTTATTCATCACACACGGAAACAGAACAGGAAACGAAACTGGCTCCAGCCTTTTATACAAGGAGCCCTAGGTAACTGTAACCAATCATTGCACGAGTTTCTCCCGCGCTAACAGCAAGCATGCCCGGGTCTCCAGACATCCAGTCTCCGCAGCAACCACGTGGCCGCTAGCTTCACCTGGTTCCCACCCTGCACCTGCTGTCTTAGCAACTCAGTACATTACACTGAGAATCTCCATTGACATGAGGCTCCATTAAGGTTGTAAGTTGAAAACTGCCTGTATTTTGTCATTTGTATGAATCTATGTCCCCGGAGTGTTTTTTACAGGTTTAACATGACTCATCAGCAATCCCTTCTTTTCATTCAATCCCTTCTTTTCATTCCAGATATCTTATGCTTTTGTTTCTCAAGTGTTGAGCAATAAAGCCCTGTTCCCGTTTTTCTACCGGATGGTGCCTGAAGAGGGAATCCAATATTTAGGGATGGTCAAACTCCTCCTTTATTTCAGGTGGACGTCCATCGGCCTCGTTGCTCCAGACACAGACAAAGGAGAGGTGTTTCTGAAAACATTGACGCCACTCCTGGAAACAAATGACATTTGTGTCCTTTTCTCGCTAACTGTCTCAGGGATAAATCAGTATCAAGTGGATATCCCTTCTGATATCTTTCTCAAATGGAAACAAATCAATGTATATCTTTTCTTGATGGAGACACATTCCGAATTCTTTAGAATGCGTCTTATAGAAAAAGTCTTTGAGGAGGAAATAAAACCCAAACAAGGGAAAATCTGGATCATTACAGCAATGAGGAATATCATCCTTGACTTGAGGTATTCTTCTCTTGCTTTCCAGTACACCTATGGCTTTTTTTCCTTCTCCATCCAGACCAAAAAGAAGATAAAATATGATGATATGGTTCTCTTCTTTGATTCAATGGAGTGGTATGTTTATCAAGCATTTCGGTGTTTGTATTCAAAACATGCCTTGTCTGTGAATGGCTGGATAAGATGCAGAGAGAGAGAGAAGCTGAGGACTTTGCCCCAGAAGCAGATTGAAAGGATGCTTTCCCTCGGTGGCTACCGCCTCTACAACACCATCTGGGCTGCGGCCCGGGCCTTAAATGCTGCCTACTCTTACGGATCCACATGGAGCAGGAGGAAAAGGAGGGAGAATTCAGGAATTCAGAGGCTGCAGCCTTGGCAGGTATTTTTGTTTCCGTCTCTGATTACTCTGTCTAATGTAATCATCACTTTGCAAAAAGTTGAATGTGAAATGCTTTGTTGTTTGCAATAAAGGAGAATATTTGTAGCCCAGGGTTGAACTGAGGAGTCCTTGGTGCTCTCTGAGCTGGCTTGCTTTCTTGCAGATGTTTCATTGCCCAACTAGGGAACATTATCAGTGCTAGAAGGGAGTGAGGGAGGAGGAGGAAGAGGAGGAGGAGGATTGTGGGGTCTTGGTGATCTCTGAGCTTCCTTGCTTTCTTGCAGAAGTTTCATTACCCAAACTAGATTACATAATTAGCAGACTAGCACTGATGATGTTATCTTGTTTGGCTAATGAAATGTCTGCAAGAAAGCAAGCAAGCTCAGAGAGTACCAAGTACGCTTTGTTGTTTGTAAAGAAAAACCAGGGTATCCGAGAAGAACAAACATGATTTTCACTCATAATTATCACTGGCTGGCTCTGAGCTTTCTGGCTCCCTAAAGAAATGGCTTGTTGGCACCTTCTGGTCTTCAGCATGCCACATTTTGCAAAGTGCCATCTGTCCTCTCTGGGATCTAGGACAACTTGGCTTGGCCAACTCACCACAGGACAACTCACTGCGGGACAAAAGTTACACTAATGTCAAAGAAATGGTGGAATAGAGCAGGGCTTTTCAACCGGTGGTATGCGTACCACCTGTGGTACTTTGCCATATGGAGGTGGTACGCGACCGTCCTAGAGAAGTGTAGAGGGGGGAATGAGCCGAAGAGACCCAAGCCTGAGGGAGAGGCAGCTGCAGCTGCAGGACTGTCTGGGCTTGGCAGAATCCCCAGGAGCTGGCAGGGCTCCAGCTGATTGGCTCCAGCTGATTGGGGCTTCCGGAAGCAGCTCGGAGCTGGAGGTGAACTGAAGAAAAAGGGGGGGGAGGTGAGGAGAGGCTATAAAAGGAGATGGTTTGGGTGGGAAAGGGGAGAAAAAGACAACAGGGAAAGGTTTAATCCCTTTAAACAAATGTAATTAGTTTTACCCCTTATCTTGAGTCTGTCTATGGCTTTTAGAAAGTTTTCTTTGAAGGTAAACAGGCTTAATTTAAAGCTAAAGCTTTTTGCAATTGCCGGAGCCTTTCAGTTTTGATTTGCAACATTGTGACACATGACACGCCTGAGGCAGCTTAAAGAAAAAAAAAACTCGGAGTTTATGTGTTTCTTTAATTTGTGAGCCTTTCTTGCTTTGTACTTGATTCCTGTGTCTTTAAGGGTACAGGGAAGGGATTGGGAGGGAACATTCTTACTACACTGTGGAAAGAGCTCAGAAGGGAGAGAGGAAGAAGGGCCGACCAGCTAGCTCAGGGATTTACAAATTTAGCAACTTTAAACCTGTGGATTTCAACTCCCAGAATTCCTCAACCAGTCATGATGGCTGAGGAATTCTGAGAGTTGAAGTCCACAAGTCTTAAAAGTGTCAAATTTGAAGACTCCTGAGCTAGCTGGTAGTGGTGCATATTAATAAACATGGATAAATTCATCATACATTTGTCAGTGCAAAGGGAAAGTGATTCAGCAAAGGAACAGCCACCGAAGAAATTAAAACCTCATCCTAAGAAAGCAGGACTTATGGAAGCAGTTTCTTCCAAAAGGAACTTTTATTAGGAGAAGCTGATAGCAGGCATGATAGGCAGGATCTGAGGGTTTCCCGCTCAGATCAATAGGTTAAAAGAGTCCCAAGCAAACCCCAGCCCAATAGTTCATCTGGTCAGTTAGAATGGGCCAATCCTCAGGTGTTAAGTCCGCTGTGGGAAAGGAGCTGATAACACAGGCCTTTCCCAGGCTCGCATCAATGTTGTTGGTCTTCACACTTTCCCTTCCGAAATGAGAGATAAGCCAGATGTCCAGAGGCACATTCCTTTCTCACCCCAAGGTAACATCAAGGGAGAGACAGTTCAAAGAGTAAGTATGCAGGAATAGCGGAAAAAATACATTGTAGCAAAAGAAAGAAACAAAGAGACAGCCCGCGTGTCTTCCCCCTTCCCCTTCAGGAGAATGGCAGAACCCATAGTAATGAATAAAAAGAAAATAGAAAGAAATAGAATAGATTCCCCCCCCCACCAGTAATATATGGGTTCTGACAAACTGGTACTTTTTCCCTTTTTTTCTACTGTTTGTAATATTTGATTAGATTATAGAATAAAATACAAAAATACAAAAGTAAATAGTAGGACACAGTGGGGAGGAAAAGGGAAAAAGTGAAGGGGAGAAGGGAAAAAGAACAGACTTCCTCTGTTGCAGTAGAAAGAAGCATTAACATTGAACCTTTTTACTTTTCCATAATATTATAAACTAGCCATTTCTATAAAACAAATGAATCTAATCAATAAAACCCAACCCCCCCTTTTTTTTAGTCATCAAGTTTTTGACACCTTGCTAAGCACTGGTGGTACTCAAATATTGTCATGTCCTAAAAGTGGTACAATCTGTGAAAAGGTTGAGAAGTCCTGGAATAGAGTCACTAAAGGAAGCAAAAGGAGGGCAAAATGAAATGTTAATGACAAAAAATTAAAATATTTTAAAACTTATTTTAAATAATTAAATTGAATTGTTGAATTGTCCTGCGGTTTGTTCTCCCGCAGCTAGTTGGCCACATCAAGTTGTCCCATTCCGCCCTCTGTGATGGTGTGGAGCTACAAATTAAACAAGATCTTTTGGTTATTTATGTATTTTCATCAGGAATAAAGTCCTCCCTCTGCATCAGTCAGGTTGTGTTGAATATTCCCTATCTCCCCGTCAATCTTTACTGTATTTTGCCTAGAGAAGTGAATGCCAGAGGGAAAAGGCACTACTTAATAAGAGGATTTTTCTTTTCTTTTTTAAAAAAAGAAGAAATTGTGTATTTCTAAACATTCAGAGGACTTCGTTGAATGACACAGTGCAAACAGCGTTCCTAATTTCCCCCCCTTTTTAATAAAAGTACTCATAAAATGCAGCCGTTTTATTTCTTCTGCTTGAAGCCTTGTGAGTCCAATTTACAGCTTGTCTTGAATGTCACTGTGAACTGTTTCCCCCTTCTGCCCCTTCTGATAAGAGAATCTTCCAATCACAAAACTGAGATAACATTTCCTGAAGTCCGCAGATTAGGATTTGATGTAAATCAGTGGTCCCTAACCTTTTGGGCACCAGGGTCCGGTTCCGTGGAGAGAAGTTTTTCTCCAGACCGGAGGGGGCGTAGTTTTGCATACTGTCTGAATCTCGCGGATGGGGCTTCTCTTGTGTCCGTGGCCCAGTTGGGGACCTCTGATCTAAATGGATTATTGCGCGGTTAAGGAACAAGGTGGGATAATGAGTTTCTAACTGCTATAAAGAAGGACAAAAGTAGCTTTTTTCTTCTTTACCCCTTTCTTTAACTGTTCTCTGAACTTCTCCTTTTCTCTTTCTCTTTCTTTTCTATATATATTTGTCTTTTGGTTATGTCAGTATTTATCGTACGGCACAGTCACATCATATTGCAATAAAAACACAAGAGATAAATATACAAATTATGACATATAAAATATATATTGTATTTTATATATTGTATTAAATATTCATATATTATATTAGATATTAGTCTAAATGTAGGTCTAGATTATGGATATAATTTTTGCTTCAATTGTCACAACAGAGAAGTGACAAATGGCAAAATTTCCATTATAGGCTCATCTCTCTATCATCTATCTCTCTATCATCTCTCTATCTCTATATCATCTCTCTATCCATCTATCCATCTATCCATCTATCCATCTATCCATCTATCCATCTATCCATCTATCCATCTATCCATCTATCCATCTATCCATCTATCTATCTATCTATCTATCTATCTATCTATCTATCTATCTATCTATCTATCTATCTATCTATCTATCTATCTATCTATCTATCTATCTATCTATCTATCTATCATCTATCTACCTATGAACTTCTAAAAATAAATAAAGTTATAATTAATAGCCAGCATGGGTTTGTTAAAAACAGATCATGCCAAAGCAATCTTGTTTCATTCTTTGACCAAGTGACTAAATTAATAGACCAGCAAAATGCTGTGGACATAGCATGCTTAGATTTCAGTAAGGTATTTGACAAATTAGACCACAACCTACTTCCTGGTAAACTAGAAAAATGTGGGATAGATAGCATTACCACCAGATGGATTTGTAATTGGCTGACAAACTGTACTCAACAAGTTGTCCTTAATGGTACTACATCTATATGGCAGGAAGGAAGCATTGGTGTACCACAAGGTTCTGTCTTAGGCCCAGTACTCTTCAATAGCTTCAAAAATGACTTAGGTAAGGGAATAGAAGGGGATGACACTAAACTAGTAGGACTAGCCAATGCCCCAGAAGACAAGCTCAATTAACAATTAACCAGTGGAACAGTTTGCCTTCAGAAGTTGTGGGTGCTTCATCACTGGATAGTCACTTGTCTGAAATGGTATAGGGGCTCCTGCTTGAGCAGGGGGTTGGACTAGAAGGTCTCCAATGTCCCTTCCAGCTTTATTTTGAATTGAAATTGAAGGTTCAGGATACCCTTGTTGGGTGAGGAGTTATCTACACTAGATCCCTCTTTTGAGTCTAAGAGGCTCAAAGTTGGAAATGAGCAGAGTTAAAGAATATTTATTTCCTTCCCTTCAATATACTTTCTAAAATTTGTCATTCTAGCTGCATCCTTTTCTACAAAATTCTCAATTTTACAACAGTTCCATAGACAGTGTATACCTAAATAAGGATGGAGAGCTGGTAGCTGACTTAGACATTGTCTACTGGGTGAAGTTGCCCAATAAATCTGTCAATCAAGTCATCTTTGGGAGCATAGAGAAACAGGGATCCTTGGAGGCCAAGTTGATTATCAAGGAGGATGCTATTGTGTGGCCAAAATGGCTTAATCAGGTGAGAACATCACTTCCACACATATCCCATCGTTGCTAGCAGCATTCTGGCAATGGATTGTAGGACACAGCACAACATCTGAATATCTTTTCCAATTCCTTCCTTGCTACCTTATCAACTGTGGTATATTTCTTCACTGCTAGTTTCTTTAATCTAAAAGGTAGAATCTATTCACCATTTTAAAATCTTTATTCTCATTCCTAAGGCTATTTATTGTATTATCGTCATTACTGTGGTCACCTTTAATGTTTGTCCTGTTGTTACCGTGTTCCTTACTTACTGTACTACGATTAGTGAGGCACATATAGTCTTCTTTTCTTTTCTTTTCTTTTCTTTTTTCTTTTCTTCCTTACTTCCTTACTTCCTTCTTGCTTTTTCAAATATTTACTGAACATTATAAATAAGGTCTCATGTTCTGCTAGCATTAGTCATTCAGAACCTTTTGAGATTCTGTTTAGAAGTTTTGCCCAAGTTTTTGGTTTGTTTGTCACCTTTAATGTTTGTCCTGTGTGTTACCATGTTCCTTACTTACTGCACTACAATCAGTGAGGCACATATAGGCTCCTTCCTTTTCCTTTCCTTTCCTTTCCTTTCCTTTCCTTTCCTTTCCTTTCCTTTCCTTTCCTTTCCTTTCCTTTCCTTTCCTTTCCTTTGCTTTGCTTTGCTTTTTGCTTTTTGCTTTTTGCTTTTTCAATCATTCACTGTACATTACAAAGAACGTCTCATGTTCTGCTAGCATTGGTCATTCAGAATCTTTTGAGATTCTTTTTAGAAGTTTTGCCAAACATTTTTGGTTTGTTTGTCTGGTTTGTGCCTACCGGTCACTATTGACTCCTGGTGATTACCGGGAGAAGTTCCTGCAGTTTTCTTGGCCAGACTTTCAAAAATGGCTTGCCATTCCCTTCTTCCTAGGACTGAGAGACAGCAACTGGCCTAAGTTCACCAAACTGGATTTATGCCTAAGGAGGGATCATGGATCATGGATATCATGGTTGCCTGGTTTAAAGGCAGATACTTTAACCACTACCCCTTATTGTTTCTTGCCTTAAGATACTTGCAGCTTAAAAATCAACCAACCAAGAGAAAAAATGGGGATAATGGAGAGAGGAGATTAACTGAGAAGCCATCTGCAATTATTCCAGTTGAAGAAAGTTAGTGTTGAATATCGATTTTTAGTTAAACCAAGTTTAGTTTCCTTTATTGCCATGGTAAGGTCATGTTTGGAATACTGCATCCAGTTTTGGTCACCATGATGTAAAAAAGATGTTGAGACTCTAGAAAGATTGCAGAGAAGAGCAACAAAGAAGATTAGGGGACCAGAAGCTAAAACATATGAAGAACGGTTGCGGGAATTGGGTATGTCTAGTTTAATGAAAAGAAGGTCTAGGGGTGACATGATAACTGTGTTCCAATATCTCAGAGGTTGCCACAAAGAAGAGGGAGTCAAGCTATTCTCCAAATCCCCTGAAGGCAGGACAAGAAGCAATGGATGGAAACTAACCAAGGAGAGAAGCAACCTAGAATTAAGGAGAAATTTCCTGACAATGAGAACAATTAACCAGTGGAACGACTTGCCTCCAGAAGTTGTGAATGCTCCAACACTGGAAGTTTTTAAGAAGAGATTGGACAACCATTTGTCTGAAATGCTATAGGGTTTCCTGCCTGAGCAGGGGGTTGGACTAGAAGACCTCCAAGGTCCCTTTCAACTTTGTTACTCTTCTCTTCTGTTCTCTTCTCTTCTCTCCCATCCCATCCCATCCCATCCCATCCCATCCCATCCCATCCCATCCCATCCCATCCCATCCCATCCCATCCCATCCTATCCTATCCTATCCTATCCTATCCTATCCTATCCTATCCTATCCTATCCCTTAAATGCAGAACCCCTAAGAGCTGTTCATTAATATCTCTTCTTATTTATTTAGTCCATGCCCTCTTCCAGGTGTGTCGAAAGTTGTTATCCCGGATGGGTCAAGCTAGTTCCAGAAGGAGAACCAGTCTGCTGCTACAAGTGTGTTCTTTGTGCAGAGGGGACCATCTCCACTCAGGAAGGTGGGAAACAACCTAAAACTAAGAAGAAATTTCCTGACAGTTAGAACAATTAACCAGTGGAACAACTTCCCTCCAGAAGTTGTGAATATTCCAACACTGGAAGTTTATAAGCAGAGACTGGACAACCATTTGTCTGAAATGGTATAGGGTTTCCTGCCTGAGCAGGGAGTTGGACTAGAAGACCTCCAAGGTCCCTTCCAACTCATTCTATTCTATTCTATTCTATTCTATTCTATTCTATTCTATTCTATTCTATTCTATTCTATTCTATTCTATCCTATCCTATCCTATCCTATCCTATCCTATCCTATCCTATCCTTCAGGGTGGTTTCATTTGTCACCTAATCTGAATAGGCACATTAGGACCCACCTTTGTCCAAATCTGAATAAATGTATGACTCAGAAAGAATTGAATTCTGCCTCTTTGTTGATGCCAGGCCAGGCCTAGTACTCCTGCTTAACAAGTAGTCAGAGAGCAGTTGGGATGTAAATGTTCCAATTCCTAAACAACCTAAGGGTCATCAAGTGTGGTCTCCATGGTGAACCTGTGAAGTGGTCTTAATCTTCCTGGGCACTTAGGAAAGAACAGCATCAAAAATGCAGGACAGGTTGTTCCTGAGGCCTCCACTTCTACTGAGGGAAGGACTTTCCACTGGCATAAATGGATCCCATAACTTGTGCAAAGTTAGGAAAGAAAAAATAATTTCTTTCTCTATTCAAGGTACCTGGCATTTGTGATTGACTGATGATTTGTTTCTAAGTGAGAACTCTTCAGTAATTTGTATGGAAATCCATTTGTTCACAGTGTTCTACAGAATCTTCTGCAGCACCAACATTCAAATGAATCAATACTCTTCCTATCCTGCTTCTTTTAGGTCCAACTTTTACAATGACATATATTCAAATTTGCAGCTACTAAGATTGTTGGCCGAGCAGGAACAAAGATAGCTAGGGAAATGATTAAAACCAGCGAAATGGGTCCTTTGTCAGTCAACACAAGGGCTGATTTACCACCATCTTATTATGATGAATGGATTTCCAGAAAACATTGCAGACTACAGGAACCACTTTCACTTCAGTTTGAGATGCAGACAACACAGACTCATCCCCAACAGCCTGGGCCTGTCTTCAACAGTGAAGGAACACAGGGCAGAAAACATACTGCAGCCAAGAAGGCTCCACATACATTTGCACTAAGGTGACCCTGAGGACACAGATAAATCTCCAAGTGGCCTCAATGACTCTCTGAAAGAATGCAAATGACCAGGAGTCTCAAGGAGTATAAATCCTTCCATTCCCCACCATCCATCAGAACTGAAGAAGAAGTGTCTTCAAAGAAAAACAAGAAAGTTCAGTTGCCTTGTGAAAAAGCACCTTTGTGGTCCTTGACTTTTATTATTAGAGCTAAAACCAAACTCATCATCTTCTGGTCTAGTTCCCCTTAATGTATATTCAGCATATAGATGGACTAAATAAGAAAAGAATATTCAGTGATGTTGAACTCTGTTGCTCACTTGGAATAAGTCTGTTTCACCTGCATCTGTCTGTCTGTACTTCATCTTCCTGACCTATATATATATGTTTCTCATGAGGACAATGAGAGATTCTAGGATTCCCATTTTTCTGAGCATATTGTGACCATGATTTTCTCAATTATCCAGTGTGCATCAGCTATAATGTTTCATGTTCCTTAGTTTTTTCTAAAGCTAGCTTAGTCATCTGGCATCTCTTTTTCCATGTAGGGCTCTACTCTGCATTGGATGATCGTAAGCATTGTTTTACTTGCACGTGAAATTCAGATTATTGTATAATAGGTCATATACTCTGTTCAGTTTCTCTCTCTCTCTCTCTCTCTCTCTCTCTCTCTCTCTCTCTCTCTCTCTCTCTCTCTCTCTCTCTCTCTCTCTCACACACACACACACACACACACACACACTTTATCCCCCTTCCCACCCTCCCTCAAGATCACCCTCGCTCTCAATTTGCCATTTCCTAAAAAAGTATAACATGCTGGGAGTAAATACAGATTCTAGTTAGAGAGTATTGTGGTGATTGAAGAATGAATGGATGGAATATGGTGGAATAATTTCAATTTTTACTCTTGTTCTTTGCAGATGCAGATCAGTGCATCAAATGCCCCAACGATCATCACCCAAATGAAGATCAAGATCAATGTATCCCTAAGATTACAGTGTTCTTCCATTACAGAGAAACATTGGGCATTATCATGGTTTCCTTGGCTTTATCCTTATCCTTAATCACTGGCTTCATCTTAGGAATCTTTATTAAATATTTGGAGACCCCAATAGTCAAAGCCAATAACCGGGGTGTTTCTTACATCATCCTCACTTCCCTCCTGCTTTCCTTCTTGTCCACTTTTCTATTCATTGGACGGCCAAGCAAAGCAACTTGCCTCCTCCAACAAACAGCCTTCAGCATCATCTTCTCAGTGGCTGTCTCTTCCATCCTGGCCAAAACAATCACGGTGGTGCTGGCTTTCCTGGCCACAAAGCCGGGGAACAAGATGAACAGATGGCTTGGGAAGACTTTTGCCAACTCCATTATCTTTTCTTGTTCTGCTGTCCAGATAATCATTTGTTCCATCTGGCTCAGTGTCTCTCCACCTTTTCCCAACTATGACATGTACTCCCAACCCAGAGAAATCACCCTGCAATGCAATGAAGGCTCTGTCGCCATGTTTTATGTTGCTCTGGGCTACATGGGCTTCCTGGCCGCCATCTGCTTCACGGTGGCTTTCCTGGCCAGGAATCTCCCCGGGGCCTTCAATGAGGCCAAGCTGATCACCTTCAGCATGCTGGTCTTCTGCAGTGTTTGGATGTCCTTTGTGCCTGCCTATCAGAGCACCAAGGGGAAGTCCATGGTGGCCGTGCAGGTCTTCTCCATCTTAGCCTCCAGCGCTGGTCTTCTGGTCTGCATTTTCTTCCCCAAGTGCTACATTATCATCCTAAGGCCTGATCTGAATACAAAAGAACACCTGACCACAAAAAGGAAAGATGGCATCTGAATCTTAAATATTTAAGGAGTGATTCATTTATTCTAAAGAAGCAATGCTCCTTCAAATTAGCATATTAGATGCTGCTAAAATAAGCAATTTCCTTTTTTTCCATCATTGGGCTCTGGAGAAGAAGTCATCACTTCATGCTGCACTGGCCAGCAACCATTTAAAAATTAAATCATGGCAACTGGACCAAATGATTTTAATTGGAGATGTTTCATTGCTCAGTTTCATCCAGTTGCCAAGATTAAACCTTTAGACACCTTTGGCCTGGATGATTGAATCTTCATTGGTGTGGCAAAAGTTGGTACATTCCAACGACTCTCTGACTCTCTGCCTAACTAATTTTGCTCGGACTGAAGAAGTTGCTTGGATGAACAATGAAATTTAAAAAGGTTGGTCCAGCTGCCATGATTCAACCTTTTGATACATTGCATGGATCCTCTTTGTTTTCTGAAATTCTTTTAGAGGGTTTTTTGGGGGCCCCCAGAATGGCCTAGTGGTTAATACACCAAGCTAAAAACTGGGAGATTGTGAATTCTAGTCCTATCTTAAAATGTAAAAGCTGGCTGGGTGACTTTTCTTCCTCAGCCCACAACCAGAATAGAGCTGGAAGGGATCTTGGAGGTCTTCTAGTCCAGCCCTCTGCTCAAGCAGGAGACCCTATACCATTTCAGACAAGTGATTCTCCAGTCTCTTCTTAAAAACCTCCAGTGATGAAACATCCACTGATGTAATTAGAGACCAGTCATCGCAGGATGCAAAGATGTCTGACTGCCTTCGCAGTGTTTATTGCTTTTATACAGATTTTACAAGCAGCAAAAGGTAGAAAAGAGCAACAGCATTTTATTGGTGAATTCTCCTCGCCAATCCTTAAGAACATCCTGTTGATGCACACTAGGTGAGATCATTTCCATCCAGGGGTAGTGTCCTACATCATCCTGGCATTGTGAACTGGGTGAGATCATGTAGGTATTCAAGGCATGCAGGCATTTGAGGTAGGCAGTTTGCTGCACACGACCTCCTGCCTGACCTCTATCTCTACATCTCACTCTTTTTTGTTTTGTTAGACAGTGCATCGTCATAAGAGGGGTTAGTAAAAGGGTCATAATCAGGAGAGGAACATCCTTGCAATTGCTTATACAGGGCATAAACCTGACCCTGAGGCAATGTGGGAGGGGGTTTGGGGCGAAAAGCTGTGATACATATATTGCAAAAGGAAGGAAGACACTGAACAAAGCAGCACCCACCAATCAAAATAACACAAATAATGATTAAAGAACGTAGGACATTTCCCAATAAGCCTGTGGGCAGCCAAGCCCAAAGGCTTTCCCACCAAGATCCTAAAGTATCAATTTTCAAATCAGAGGCCAAATTGTGTAAAATATTGAGCTGGTGCTGGATGGTTCGTGACTCATCCGAAATGTTGAAACAACACATTCCTTCAAAACTTTCACAACCCAAATGCTGACGCAGAAGCAAATAATCAATAGCAGCACGATTTTGTAAAATAGCCTTTCTCAAAGCTTGCAGCTCATGGTTGATTGCTGAGATAGCTGAAGAAGTAGCATTAATTGTTTTTGCTAAGTTACACACAACAGCATTAATGTTAAAGTGAGCGTGAGCAGCAAGTGCTGGCACACCCACTATAGACACAGCCAGTGCTACGTATTCCGCTTTATTAAGTAAGGCTGCTTCGGAGTCACAAGTGCTATCTAGCGTGACCCCACGCCGAGAATGGCTCGAGTGAATTTGTTGTTTGGAAAGCAAAACAGGAATCAGCCGGCTGAGGCAACACTGCACTTCACTAATATTAGCAGGAATATAATTAAAAGTTTCTTGACCACATGTAAAAAACCATCCTTGCGGTAGCCAAACATGGGCAAAATTAAAGGAAGTCTCCTCAAAAGTGGTGCAGTTTAAAATAGGTGAATTAATGCGAAGACAGTGAGGTTTTTTACTTGAAAATGTACAATTAACTACTTTAGCACATGTTATATTTGCAGGGATTGCTACCACCGGGGTGTGCAAAGCAATTGCATCAGGGGGTAGATAATAGGCAGTGAACCCCCAATTAGATATAGTCCCATAATTAAAGTTCCCATTTAATAGAAATCCACCCAAGCCAGTGAAGTTTTGAATTACTGCAGAAGGGGTGCAAACAGGGACTAAACATGTAGAAAGCAAATTTTCCATATCATACACTTCAGATAAGCAAAAGACATCATTTTGTGTGATGTTAGCTAGCTGCACCCATAGGTTTTGCTTCATTCGTTGTTCGAGTGAATGTTTGGGTGGGATGGCAGCTGCTGTTGCCAAAGGGCAGCTATTAACAATCAAACACAAACAAATGATGGCTAAGGAATTTGCAGTTAAAACCGCAAAAATGGCAGCACATAAGTTCACGGGGGTTTGCTCTACTTGCTGCTCCTGCAGCATTGCCTGCGCTTTTGTGGTCAAGTTCTTCACATCTCCCGTCACTGGACGACTGGCATGACGGGATCGGATTGGTCGCTGTGCCGTCTGGAGAGTCACCTTTGCCATTTCTGGAACCGGATCCAGGGACTGATACCACGACATCCTTGGCTGGGCGGACGCAACACGCTGGAATCCACAAAGGTCCTGTAGGAGCAAGCACAGCAGCATATCCTCGTCCCCACATAATCAGAGGGACCGGCCCCAACCATGTTTTATCTGGTAATGCCCGATAATATACTAGAGGGGGAGGCAAGCTTGTTTTCTGTTGAAAGTATCTCTGATAAGCGGTCGAATTTTGAATGAAAACATTCAATTGATTTAAGGTAAATAATACTTTTTTAACCTGTTGTGTTACCCATGACAAATTAGGTACTCGAGAGCCCTCTTTATTTGTTTGTGGAGGCAGTCCTTAAAGGACCGATTAGCATGCTCCACTATGGCTTGACCCGTGGAATTATAGGGGAGACCATGAGTAAGAACAATATTCCAGGTTGTACAAAATTGCAAAAAGGCCGATGAAGAATAGGCTGGCCCATTATCAGTTTTTAAAGAAGAGGGCTTGCCCAAGGCTGTAATGGCCGAAAAAAGATGAGAAATAACATGATTCGCTGTTTCCCCTCGTTGAGGTGTGGCCCAAAGTGCTCCTGAATAAGTATCAATAGATAAATGAATATACTTCCAGGGAGCCAAAGAGGGAACATGAGTAACATCCATTTGCCATAGTTGATTAGAGGTGAAACCACGGGGATTAACTCCCGTGTCTCCCGAGGGGGATGCCCCAGAACATTGGAGACAGGATAAAACAATCTGCTTGGCTTAGTCGAGTGGAATATGGCAAGCTCGTGCCAACCCCCTAGTGTTTTGATGGAAAAAAGAGTGACTAAAAAAAGGATCTGAAAATAAAGTGGGTAAAACATGAACAGCAGCATCAGCGTGACTATTGCCTTCAGAAAGAGGACCAGGAAGGGACGAGTGACTGCGTATGTGAGAAACGAACTATAAATGTTTCCGATCTTGTAGCAGCTGCTGTAAAGTTAAAAATAGAGCCATGAGATTGGAGTCAATCCTGGGTGTGATATAAGCACCTGGAAGATTAAAAATAAGTTGACACACATAATGAGAGTCAAAGATTAAATTAAAAGGTTGTTGAGAAAAGGTGTGGAAAGCTAGAATAGCAGCAGACAATTCTGAGCATTGCGGTGAGGATTGCACTGCAGTGTAAGATATTTTCCAGGTATCATCTTGAGGATCCTTATAAGCAATTGCTCCTCTCGTTCGCCCTCCATCGGAGAAAACAGTAGGAGCTTGCGGCAATGGAGAAGGAGAAAGCAGTGGGCGGACAGGAAAGGAAGAAGTCATTAAACAAGCAAACCGAGGATCTTTAGGCAAATGATATGCAATACAGCCTACATAGTCAGTTAAAGCACACTGAAGAGATAAGTTATTCTGAAAATAAAATTGAAAATCAGATTTAGGGAGAGGAAGAACAATATTCATTAAATCGGTCCCATTTCTTTGGCAAGCTCGAGTGCGTCCTAAAGTTATTATTTCAGCAACGGCCTGGATAAATGGTAAGACATTTTGGGATGGAGTATGGGGTAAATAAAGCCATTCAATACAATATACCTTTTGTAACTCTAATACAGCTAATACTCCCGTAGGCAACTTACTAGTAGGGAATATCAGAAGAGTTAACTGACAATCTTTATGAGGAATACGATCCACAAACTGAGTGCTCAAGATGTCATTAATTTGCTCAATCGTGGCAAGTGCTGCAGGCAGAACTATAATGAGATCTCCAGGTTGTTTTCTTTTGGTCAATAGGTCAAATAATGGACTAAGTAAATGTGTAGGTAAAGAAAAATATGGGCAAACCCAATTGAGGGTGCCTAGCAATTGCTGCAAATTGACCAAAGAAATGACTTTGGGTAAGCTCAAACGAGGAAAAACCGGAGCAGAATAAGATTGCAACATTTTATGCCCTAAGTAAAGAAAGGGAGAGTGCAACTGTATCTTTTCCAGGGCAACCTGCAATCCATAGATACTTAAATCATTTTGTATTTCAGAAAGCCAATTAGGTGGTATCTTTGGGGCTCCAATTAAAATATCATCCATATAATGATATACCAAAGCCAATGGATGACGTTTGCGAAAAGGGGCTAATGCTGCAGCGACATAAAGCTGACATAATGTGGGACTATTCAACATTCCCTGCGGTAAAACTGTCCAGTGATAACGTTTATTAGGTTCTGAATGGTTCACTGCAGGCACAGTAAATGCAAACTTTTCCTGATCAGGGGGGCATAGAGGAATAGAGAAAAAACAATCCTTTAAATCAATTACCATTACCTCATGATCTTGGGGAATCAAATTAGGATTGGGCGTTCCACACTGTAAAGGGCCCATAGGTTGAATACATGCATTAATGGCACGAAGATCGTGCAAGAAACGCCACTTGCCACTTTTCTTTTTTATGACAAAAACAGGGGTATTCCATGGACTAGTAGAAGACACAACCAGCAAGCAGCTGATCTTTAACCAGCTGGTGGAGAGCCGTCAATTTTTCATGTGACATGGGCCATTGATCAATCCACACTGGCTCTTTAACCAGCCAAGTCAACGGGAGGGCAGTAGTCTCAGTCTTCCAAAGTGAGGGTGGCACCCAATTTACTAAGTAGGTCGCGTCCCCAAAGGCTGACATGAATATCCAATATAAAGGGGCGGACCAGAATAACCAAATCTGAGTTAGGCAAATGGGCTGAAAGAAATCGCGCACTTTGACGTGCACTTTGACGACCCCACCCCCACCCCACACACTTGAACAGGGCTCAGTTGGCCAGGCATCAGGCCACTGCTTGGCAGAGATCACTGAAACATCCGCTCCAGTGTCCAAAATTCCCTCAAAGGGCTTACCCTGCAGCACAATGATCTGATGGGGCCGTTGAAATGTGATTGGGATAGTGATGGCAGCTATGACGGAAGTGGCCGGGTTAGTAGAACCGAAGCCTCCTTCCCCTCTTTCTTTTGGCTCTCCCCCCTGCTGGGACAAAATAAGGCAAATGCAAGAGTTGAGCAGGACTAGTGTAAATGGGCAAAATTTGGGGCCAGTTGGTCCACAATTGAACATAAATAATTCCAGTATAGTCCGAATCTATCACCCCAGGAATAACAAAAATACCTTTTTTACCCATGCTTGACCGTGGAAGGACAAGCCCTACATAATTTTGTGGTAGGGGGCCTGATAATTGGGATAGAACTATTTGAACCTCCCCAGGGAATTTAAAATTCACTTCCTCCTGCAGTATCAAATCAATACCGGTACTACCTCTTGTAGCTGCAGGAGTATTTTCTATTGTTGGTTTGTTGTCTCTGTTTGGACTGGGGCCAGAGACCGGCCCAATCGGCCGTTTCCTGACCTACAATCACTTGCCCAATGATAACCCTTCTGACACCTTGGGCATTTTGTTTTTGGTTTCGACCCCTGATGGAAAGGGGAGCGAGATGCTGCAGACATACCCCCCCTGGATTTCTACATTCCCTTTTAAAATGACCGGGTTTTCCACAGTTATAACACTTTCCTTGAGGCTTGCTGCCTAATGATAAAGCGGCCGCCAATAAATTGGTTTGATAAGAAGCTGTTCCTATATCTTGACATGCTTTAATCATATCTGCCAAATCAGGATTTTCCCCCAGACCAATAATTGCCCTCCGACATTCAGAAGTAGCGTTGTCTTTTGCCAGCCTCATCAACAATTCCTCCTGAGCTTCAGGATTATCTATCTGCCGCCGTAAGGCATCCTGTAATCGGTTAGTAAAATCAGGATACGGTTCAGTAGCCTTCTGCCTGATATTAGAGAAAGCCTGATGAGGCTTGCCAGAAACAGGCACCTTTCCAAATGCTCGATAGGCGCATTCAGAAGAAATCTGTAAAGTGGCAGCCGGTAGAACAATCTGGGCATCAACTGGAGCAAAGGGGCCAGACCCATACAATTGCTCAGGAGTGAAACCCCCCCTCGAATGAAGGGCACGCACAGCACATTGGTGTTTAAATTCGCTGTCCCAAACTACATATTGCGCTGGAGTAAGCAACATGCGAAAGGTAGTCTTCCAATCTTCAGGTACTAAGGTATGATTTCTCATAGTGGCTTCCAGCATTCCCTGCACATAGGTACTTCCCAACCCCATATCTCTAATTCCTTTTCTTAGTTCCGTTAAAATTGCATATGACAAAGGGCGATATTCCACTATTTGAGCTCCATTCTGATCTACTTGTCCCGTGGCATGTACTGGACAAACAGAAAGGATATCGGTAATTTCTTCTATATTCTCCCCCCCTTTGTCTAATTGTTCCTCTAAAATTTGCCTTATGGGGGTGTACAATGGCCGTGGAGAAGCAAAAGAATTAGCCTCTCCAGGAGGAGCTGAAGGTCCAATTGGAGATGATTTCGGGGTGAAAATTTTTATCTGATCGTAATCAGGCGGGGGGCTGGTAGTTAATTGTTGTCCTGATGAAGCCTCAGAGCCAAATTTTTCCACTGCTTGACGGCATTGATACCATCGATGTAATATCTGTACTGGAGCCTGAGGTTCAAGATGTAAAGTATGCCCTATCTTTATCCAATCCCGTAAACGGAGCATCCCGTGCTCAGAATACCAGGGACAGTGTTTCCCTACCTCCTCAACCAGCTTCCTTATATCCGCCTCAGGCACTGTCACACCTGACTTATGTAACAGGAATCGGAGTTCCTGTACATGTTTATGCTGGTGCTGAGATAGATTGCAACCCATACTTACCACTGAGGGGTCCCGGAGGACGAAGGTGCACCTAGGGGTCTGTTCCAGACGATGGTAAGTATGTTGGCTGTTGCTCCCCACGGGGGGGGGGTGAGGGGGTCTCTGTTCAGGGCACCAGATGATGTAATTAGAGACCAGTCATCGCAGGATGCAAAGATGTCTGACTGCCTTCACAGTGTTTATTGCTTTTATACAGTTTTTACAAGCAGCAAAAGGTAGAAAAGAGCAACAGCATTTTATTGGTGAATTCTCCTCACCAATCCTTAAGAACATCCTGTTGATGCAAACTAGGTGAGATCATGTACCAGCCAGAGGTAGTGTCCTACATCATCCTGGCATTGTGAACTGGGTGAGATCATGTAGGTATTCAAGGCATGCAGGCATTTGAGGTAGGCAGTTTGCTGCACACGACCTCCTGCCTGACCTCTATCTCTACAATCCACAACTTCTTTTTCTTTTTAAAATTTTATTGAATTTTATAGGGTTGGGGATAAGATAGGATCGGGATAGGGATTAAGGTTTAGGATAGGGTTGGGATCAGAATTGGGATTAGGACAGGACTGGGATCAACATTGGGGTCACCCCCCAATAACATTTTCAAGCTTTAGCAAACAGACTATTGTCCGGGTACATATGTTCAGTTAACACTAATTAATATAATGGTAAATAGCTGTAGTAAATATGATAAACGATAATCATAAACAGTATCAGTTGGTCAATACATATCATTCTTCTTACTAATATATATTCAAAATAACATATCACATTCATTTCTCACTAGTTTGTTTTTCTAACCATTGGTAAAAATTATCTCATGTTCTAAAGTAAACTGAATCTTCTTTCTCTTTGATCTCTAAAGTCAATCTATCCATTTCTGCACATTCTAAGATTTTCTTAATTAAAACTTCTTTGGTTGGTAAGTTTTCATTTTTCCAGTATTGGGCAAATACTATTCTCGCTGCTGTCAGTACATGCAATATTAGGTATTCATTCTGCTTCTCATAATTAGCTCCTAATATTCCTAACAAAAACAGTTCTGGTTTAAATTCTATCTGTCTTTTAATCATCTTTTCCAGCCATGTATGTATCTTATCCCAAAACGTTTTCGCTTTAGGGCATGTCCACCAGATATGATAGTAAGTACCTGGCCTTTGTTTACATTTCCAGCAATTATTCAAAGTATTTTAAAACATTTTCGCTAATCTTACTGGTGTCATATGCCATCTATAAAACATTTTATACAGATTTTCTTTATATGAGACTGCTTTAGTCAATTTAATATTTCTATCCCATAATTTTTGCCAGTCTTCCAAATCTATAGAATATCCAAAGTTTTTTGCCCATGTTATCATTGTTTCTTTTACTTGTTCTTCTTCCATCTTCAAGTTTAGCAGAAATCTGTAGAGTTTCTTAATCAAGTTTTCATCTGTTTTTAACAATATTTGATCAAATTCTGTCTGTTCTTTATAAAATCCCGTTGTCTTTACATCTTTTTCATATCTCTTTTGAATTTGCAAATATGGCCACCATGCTAAGTCAATACCTTGTCATTGTAAATCTTGTCTGTCTTTCAATTTTCCTTCATTGTCCAAGATATCTTTATAAGTGACAACTTTGTCATAGTTAATTAAATTTGGGTAAGCAAAAGGTTCCATTGTTGAAAGCCATTCAGGTAGTTTAATATAAATTTTCTCCTTTATTCTTTCCCATTCTAAAAGAAGTACATTCCTTATAAAGTGATTTTGAAAGTATCTATGTGTTTTATTTTTCCCGTACCATAGGAAGGCATGCCAACCGATTTGTAGGTCATGCCCCTCTAGGTACAATAGTCTTTTATTTCTCAGCGTTATCCATTATTTAAGCCATGGTAAGATGGCTGCTTGGTAATATAGTCTCCAGTCCGGGAGTCTAAATCCTCCACTATCTTTAGCTTCTTGTAACATTTTCACTTTAATTCGTGCTTTCTTCCCTTGCCAAATAAATCTCAATATTGTTGCATTTAGGTCATCAAAGAAGATCTTTCCCAATTTTACAGGAATCGTTTGAAATAAGAAGAGTATTTTTGGTAAAATATTCATTTTCACTGTAGCTATTCTTCCTAGCAATGACAATTGAAGATTTTTCCACTTTTCCAAATCCAATTTTATTTGTTTTAACAATCTTTCATAGTTGTCTTCTTTTAATGTTATACATCTTTCTGTTAAGTAGATTCCTAGGTACTTAACTATTTTAACTATTTGCAAGTTTATCTTTTTTGTAAGTTGACTTTTCTGTTTATCTGTTAAGTTCTTTGTTAATACTTTATTTTCAAACCTGCCACTTCTCCAAACTTTTCTATTTTCTCCAACAATTTAATAGTTGTTTCAAGTGGCTCCTCCAAGTCATCCGCAAAGGCTTGTAATTTATATTTTTGTTCTTTTATCTCCAATCCTTTAATTTCTATATCTTGTCTAATATTTCTAGTCAATACTTCCAATGTTAGTATAAATAACAGTGGGGATAGTGGACATCCCTGTCTTGTACCTTTTTTGATATCAAGGTTTTCTGTATAATCTCCATTTAAAATTATTCTAGCCATTTGTTTAGGGTAGATTGTTCGAATTGCATTTATAATTTTTTTCCTAAAGTCCATTTCCACCAACTGCTGGAACATAAATTGCCAGTTTAGATTGTCAAAAGCTTTTTGCGCATCAAGAAATATTAATGCCATCTGTTTCCCTGGGTGGTTTTCATAGTACTCTGAAACATCCAAAATCATTATTAAGTTATTTTTTATCTGTCGTTTAAGTAAAAAGCCATTTTGATCTGTGTGTATAAATTCAGTCAAGAATTTCTTAATTCTTTCTGCCATTATCGAAGCAAAAATTTTATAATCCACATTTAATAGCGATATTGGTCTATAGTTTTTTATTTTTGTAAGGTCAGTATCTTCTTTGGGTATTAAGGTAATATTGGCTTCAGTCCACGACTTTGGTAAGTATTTCATTACACAGTTCTTTCAAGGTCGGGCTTAATACATCTTGTAATGCTATATAAAATTCTGCGGGAAGTCCATCTGGGCCCCGGAGTCTTATCTTTTTTTCTCTTTTTATGGCTTCTGTAATCTCCATCATTGATATTTTTCCATTTAGTATATTTCGAATATTGTCCAGGACTTTTGGTAAGTCTGCTTTTTTTAAGTACAACTGTATTTTTTCTTTAGGAACTTCCTCTGCCTTATAAAGTGTCTCATAGTAGTCTCTAATAATTTTTTTCATTGCATCATTTTGGAACTGTAATTTTCCTTTTGAATCTTGTAGCTTATTTATCATTCTTTTTTCTTTTTCTTTCTTCAATCTATATGCTAGCCATCTCCCCAGCTTATTAGCATTTTCAAAAAAGTTCTGTTTAGCCCATTTAATCTGTTGAGCCATTATTTCCATCTCAGCCAAGTTTAATTTATGCTTTATTATCTCCATTTGTTTCTTAAGGACTTTCTTTTGTGGATCTATTTGTAACTCTAATTCCAATTTTTTAAGTTCTCCTCTCAGCTTTAGCTGTAATCGTTTCTTTTCTTTATTCTTTTTAGAAGCATAAGTTATAGCCAACCCTCTGAAGTATGCTTTGGCCGTGTCCCATACATTTTGAAGAGATGTTACTTCTTTCTTATTTTTATTTTTTTAAAAAAAATCCATTTCCTTTGTAGCTAATTGCAAGAATTCTTTTTCTTTCAATATAGATTTATTCAGAGACCATCTTAGTTTTTTCTTAGTTCCTTTCCAGGTCATTTTTATTGGGTTATGGTCTGCCCAAACATTAGTTTCTATCTCCACATCTTGTATTATCATTTTCAAGTCAAAAGATGTCCATATCATATCAATTCTAGACCATGATTTATGTCTATTTGAATTAAATGTATATTGTAGTTTTTCTGGATTTCTCTCTCTCCATATGTCTTGGATACACAATTCTTCTATTATTTTTGAAAATGCTTTAGGTAGTATATTTCCTCCTTTTCTCCCTTGCTTATGGCTTTTATAATCCAAAGTCGCATCTGCTATTGCATTAAAATCTCCCATTATACCAAGATTTTGGTAATTTAAGTCTAGTATTTTCTTGTGTAGTTGTTGATAAAATTGCTCTTGCTTATCATTAGGTGCGTATATTGCTACCAGCAATATCTGTTTTTGATCTACCATAATTTCCACCGTTAGTATTCTCCCCTCTTCATCTGCATAAATTTGTTTGGGGTTCATCTTTTCTTTAATATAAAGGGCTATTCCTCTTTTCTTTTGAGATGCAAGTGTAAAATAAAGCTTGCTGTCAATGCTGCTAACATCGAATGTTTTTGCCTGACATTATATGTGGATGCAGACATTTACTATTTAACCTGTGTATTACTTAGAGCCACTATTAGATAGTATAGAGAGGGGGAGTGAAAGAATGTGCTTGGGAACTAGTTAGCCATAACAATATTTCAGCAGAGCATCTTCAAAGCTGGATGAAATACGAGGAGATAAAAAATAGCGCGTTTTGGAATGGGAGGGAAAGTTCACACTTTAAACTAATTGGAGAATGTGATTAATGACTGTCAAATGAGGGAGGGGAATAACTCAGATACTGTGGGATGAAGTAGGAGGGTTCAGATTTTGGCTTCGTCCATGTATGTGCCGAAGCTATGTTGCAAATAAAGGATTCTTAAAGGAGAACAATGCCTCAAGTTTCTTTGAAAAAGCCTCTTCCTTCGGAACCATAACACTTGCCAATCTTCGGTTGTTCTAGAATTTTAAAATGTTGTCTCTTAATGTGTGTCTCTTGGAGGCAAATTATATCCATTTTAAGTTTTTATAGTCTTGTAAAAGTTTTTTGTTGGAATTTATGGTTCAGGCTTCTATAGCAAGACTAGGCCAAGGGCCAGCTTGCGTACTAGAAGACTAGGACAAAAATGGGGCACAACCACATCCTCTGAAAGAAAGCGAGCTAGCTAGAAAAGCCACAGCAACGGGGCAAGTAGAAGAACCAAGGAACAATAAGTTTGCACCTGCCTTTGCACAAACCATGATAGTTAACCGCATCCTATGCCAGCAACCACATCCTATAGAAAGCATTAACCAATCATATGTTAGAACGCTATTTAGGACTTATCCTACCCTGCAACAAGATGTAACCAATTGTATGCTAACTTACTTAATCACCTGCACACGCAGCCAATCATGTAACAAGCATGCACCTTTTCATATATGTTACCAAATAAAACAATGGGTCAGATCACACTCTGGGCTCATTTCACCCCGAGGAGAAATTGACTCTGTGTCTTTATTCTCACTCCGTCCGGTGCGGGGCTGCCCGGATGCTCCTTCGTGGTGAGCCCGCTGGCAGCGAGAAAAGCCACAACTGGTGACCCCGACGTGATCCTGGTCCTAGTTGTTCGCCTCGACGCCCCCATACCACCGCCAGTGAGGCACTCTACGGTCGTCTGATCTAGTGAGTATGGGGAAAGGGATGTCCACGGTCCAGGTCACACACCTCCGAGACCTTGGAGACCTTGTCAAGGCTGCAAAAATTATTTCTATGAACCATGGCAAGCCCTTATCTTCAATTTCAGGGAATGATCTGGTCAAATTGTTGAAATTCATTTGGAGAAAATATCCCACTTATCCCCCCTCAGGGGACATCACGTCTAAAAAATGGAAGCGCATATTGAAATATTTAAATGAACCTCCTAAAGCTTCCTATGACTTGATTTTAACTTGTCAAGTAATTGTTGACAGTTTGGAAATTTATGAAAAAGCAATCAAGGACTCGAGCGATGCCATGGCGCTCAACACTGCACTTCCACCTCCATATCAGGACAACTTTACGCAGCATAAAAGTCCTCAGGTCAAATGCTCCAACATTGTTTCTTCAAATGAAACATCTCCGCCATCTGCCCCCCCTCCGCCTCCACCAAGTGGAGACGCGGAGACCTCGCCTCAGTCTGCTCTTACAGCTGGACTGAAGAGAGCGATGGCGACAGGAAACCTTTCTTTAGAGGATTTGCAGATGTTTCCTGTTGGCCTTGTAGATGACCCGCAAAATCCCAATCAAAAAATTCGAGGTCATCTACCCCTTGATTTTAAAATGGTTAAAGATCTTAAAAGGGCGGTGGCTGAGTATGGGATTCAGAGCCCTTATACCAGGGGTTTACTTACTTCCATGGCCAATAGTTATGAACTGATCCCGGAAGATTGGAAAAATATTGCTACCATGCTTCTTTCTTCTTCGCAATTCCTAATCTTTGAGTCCGTTTGGCGGCAAGGGGTACGTGCGGCAGTGGCCCGCGGGAACCTCCCAGTTGCCATCACTGCTGATCATCTTTTAGGGGAGGGGAGGGTTAATACCATTGCACTGCAAATTGCCTCCCCCCCTGCCTTATTTCCTTTGCTTAATCCTATAATTTTATCTGCCTTTCTTAAAGTGGATGACCCTAAGTCATCCATTTCTTCCTTTGCTTCTATCCGTCAGAAGCCCAATGAACAGTATTCTGACTTCATAGACAAACTGTCTCAAGCAGTTATTCGACAGGTTGACAATGAGGAGGCTAGGACTGAATTGGTCAAACGTCTCGCATATGAAAATGCGAATACTGATTGTCAGGAAGTCCTTCGCCCCCTCCTTTCCAACCCGGTGATGAACCTTGCTGATTACCTTAAAGCATGCCGCAAAGTGGGTTCCACCGTTTTCCAAATGGAGGCATTGGCTGCTGCTTTACAAACATCGGGCCAACGCCCTTCAGGCACTTGTTTCAATTGTGGAAAGCCCGGACATTTTAAATCAACTTGTCGGGCTCCAGGGGGCGGAGCCGCTTTTGGTGACCGAAATAGAAATAACAAACCAAAAACGGTCTGTCCAAAATGCAAGAATGGGTTTCACTGGGCTAGGCACTGCCGCGCTTTCCCCCCGACTTCGGGAAACTAGATGAGGGGTTTTCAGCTAGCCCCGCTACCAAGGCTGAGGAGGAATATCCAGAATTACCTCCAGACATCATTGAACTTAGAGCGGCTGAGTCAGTCTTCGCTCCCCTCCCTGCAACCACTTATTTTGTTTCTCTTAAACCCGCTATCGCTGTCCCTGAACCAGAAATTACTCCTGTTATAATCTTTCCTCATCGTTATTTGGTTCACCAAGGTGTTCTTGCTTCACCTTTTCTTAGAAATTCTGAGGATCTTTCCTCTTTTGCTTTGGCTTTTATGGTTACTGTAGAGGTTCACATTAATGAAGGTGATATTGTTGCTACTATGATTCCTCTCCCCTGCCCCCCCCACGCTGTTACTACTTCTTTTTTGCCTAACGTCCTAACAATACAAAAACCGCTAAGAAGTCGCCCGGTTGTCACCTTTGTAATACAAGGCCAATCCTTTTCTGGTCTTTTAGATACCGGTGCGGACGTATCAGTAATCCGATCTGAAGAATGGCCCCCTGCCTGGCCCACTGACTCCTCTCCGTCAGTCCGTGGCGTTGGAGGTGTTCAGCACGCCCAGGTCAGCAGAAATTGGCTTCCAGTAAAATCCCCAGATTCACCAACTATTGCCTTTGTTAAACCTGTCATTCTTCCTTTGCATATTAATTTATGGGGGCGAGATCTTATGCAGCAGTTTCACGCTAGATTAACTCTTGACTGACAATGGCTTTCTCAACCCCTGCTCCACTACCTCTTTCGCTGAAATCTGACACCCCGGTGTGGGTGGACCAGTGGCCGCTGACTCAGGAAAAACTTGCTGCGCTTTCTTTGCTTGTAAAAGAACAACTCCAGAAAGGACATATTGAACCTTCCTTGAGTCCTTATAATACTCCTGTTTTTGTAATAAAAAAGAAATCGGGACAATGGAGATTTCTTCACGATCTCAGAAAAGTTAATCTTATTATTCAACCCATGGGAGCCCTACAATGTGGCCTCCCCAATCCAAATTTGATTCCTAAAGATTATGATCTTATAATAATTGGCTTAAAGGATTGTTTCTTTTCAATTCCTTTGCACCCTAAAGATAAGCAATTATTTGCTTTCACAGTTCCAGTTTTTAATAATGCCAAGCCCACAGCTAGATACCAATGGAAGGTGCTCCCTCAAGGCATGCTCAACAGCCCCACCATGTGTCAATATTATGTAGATCAAATTCTCCAACCTTTTCGTTCTTTGTTTCCTTCTTTTCTTGTGTATCATTACATGGATGACATTCTGATCGCTGCGCCCGGACCACCAGGCACAGTCAAACAAGAACTGCCACAACTTTTAGATATCCTTCAGAAGGGTGGACTTACTGTAGCCCCAGAAAAAATCCAATCCCACCCTCCTTTTTCTTATTTAGGACATACAGTACTCAGGTCAGCAGCAGCCCCTAATGTGCCAACCCTCCACCTTTCAAATAACCCCACTTTAGTCCAGCTACAACAATATTTAGGGACCCTAAATTGGGTCCGCTCTTACACAGGTCTAACCACTGCCCAACTATCTCCACTTTTCACTGCTCTCACACAAGGCTCTCACCCATCACACCGCATACAACTGACCGATCAACAAACACATGCCATGCATCAAGTCAACCAAACCCTAAAACACATATGGGTAGACAGACTTGCCCCCAACATCCCACTTGGCATGCTCATTGTCAACACTGTAGTGCTCCCTACTGGAGCATTAGTGCAAAAGGATAAGAAACTTCTGGTCTTAGAATGGTTTCATCTCCCTCATACCTCCCGCACTTCTTTAACTCCCAAGCCTACACAGTTAGCACAGCTTATTATAAAGATCAGATCCAGAAGCAAACTTCTTGCTGGAATAGAACCATCCACTTTGTATGTTCCCTTTTCTTTGTCTATTTGGGAAACTTTGTTGTCTGTCTCTGATGAATTACAATTCGCACTTGCTGAATGGCCAGGAGAAGTCTCCTGCCATCCGCCACCAGACCCACGGCTGCTACTTTTAAGAACCATTCCTTTTTCCTGGAATTCCCCTTTTTCTCCCCAACCACTACCCGATGCTCTTACTGTTTTTGCCGATGGCAGCAAGTCTTATGGTGCCTGTGTTTGGCAACAGGACGGTAAATGGCAAATCAAGATTACTCCTCCTCAAAAATCTGCCCAAAGAGCTGAACTTTTTGCTTCTATATTGGCTTTTCAAAATTTTCTTGACAAACCTTTTAACCTCATCCTGGACAGTTTGTATGTCACTCAAATTGTTAGCTCTCTCTATGAGTCATACTTGGCCCCCTCCCTCGATGCTGAATTGCTCTCTTTGTTTCTCAAACTGCAGACTCTCATTTCTGCTCGACATTTCCCTTTTCACGTTTCACACATTCGAAGCCACCAACCTCTTCCTGGAATACTTCAGGAAGGCAATGACGTGGCCGATTCCGCTGCAGCGGCTGCCGCTAATCAAGTATTTACTCTTTCAACCCCCACACCTTGGGAAAGTCATTCGTATTTTCACCAGAATAAAAAAGCTCTCATCAAACAGTTTGGCCTAACACCAGGAGAGGCCACTGCTATCTTACAGCAATGCCCCACCTGCAGTAAACAGGCACATTCTATTCCCATGGGAGTTAACCCCAGAGGGACAGAATGTTGTCAAATTTGGCAAATGGATGTTACCCAATATCCTTCCTTTTCCCCATGGAAGTATATACATGTATCTATTGATACTTTTTCTGGGTTCATCATGGCAACACCTCAAAGAGGTGAAACCACAAAACATGTCATCAATCATTGCATTCGAACCTTTGCATCGCTGGGACGCCCAAATGAACTAAAAACAGATAATGGTCCTGCCTACACCAGTGCCATTTTCGCTAATTTCTGTATTAAATGGGGAATTACTCATAAATTTGGAATTCCTTACAACAGTCAAGGACAGGCCCTTGTGGAAAGGGCTAACCAAACGCTTAAGAAAGCACTTGACCGTTTTTCTGACTCCAGGGGAAAAGGCCCCCCAAGCCTCCCAGCAGTGCAAGACATTCTTAATCTTTGCCTTTATACATTAAATTTTTTAAACTTAACAGGCAATCCACCTACCTCTGCAGCCGAGAGGCATTTTTCTTCCTCCTCCCTCTCTCTTCCCCGCCCACAGGTTTGGTAACGCCAACTCCCAGATCCTACCTGGAAAGGGCCCGTTGATCTCATCACTTGGGGGAGAGGCTACGCAGCAGTCCAACTGCCTGAAAAAGTCTTGTGGGTTCCTGGTCGCTGCGTCCGGCCCTACTTTGCTCCAGCACCCCGCCCATCTCTGCCGGCAGCCTCCCTGTCTCCTGAGCCTGCAACCATTGATGTGTGACTTTGTATTCCCAGACAACACCTTGTGAGTTCCAGGTCGCCATGTTCACCCACATCATCCCAAGCCTGATCCTAAAAACAATGTTCCTAACAACACTTTGCCTACTGACGGAGAGACAGCATCTTGACGCCTTTCTTGCCCTCCACAATCCTCACCAGCCCCAAAATTTTACGTGGGTAGTATTGGACAAACACGCAAACATCCTGAACTCCACTTCGTCCATAGCTGTGCCGGGATCCTGGTTTCCTGACCTGTACTTTGACTTTGGCATCATGCTGGGGGCCACCACCATCACTAGCCACCAATGGATCAAGAGGTGGTCCCTCTATGTTTGCCCTGGCTATATGAAAGACACAGCACACCGGAACAAGTGTGGGGGAGAAAGCGCCTATTTTTGCGCAGACTGGGCCTGTGTCTCCACGGGGGAAATAACATGGGACCCCCCCCCTCAAAGGTGATTTTATTATACTCAAACGGACTGGTAGGAATGTCAAATGTGAGAAAGACCCAAGCAGAGTACACTTTAACTGTAATCCGGTTAAGATTTCCTTCACCTCCCAGGGAAAAAGGCACGGGGGGTGGCAGGTTGGAATTACTTGGGGAGGTCGTGTTTATGATAAAACCAATAAGCTAGGGAACATTTTTACCATCAAACTAATACAAACCCCCATAGAACCCCCGGTACCGATAGGCCCCAACAATATACTAACTGACCGTAAGGTGCCACCCTCTCAACCCACCGGTACTTTTGAGCAAAATCCGCCTACTTCTATTGATCATTCCTACTCTCCTTCACAGAGACGCCCTGGGAACCCTCTTTGGGACATTGTCACTGCCACCTATCACTTGGTAAATAGCACCCATCCTAACCTTACTGCAGCCTGCTGGTTTTGTTATAATGTTCAACCCCCATATTATGAGGCTGTAGGGTTTGTCTCTCCATACAACACCTCCTCAGATGACAAGGCATGCAGATGGAAACATGGCTCACAAACACTGCAGTCAATGTCAGGTAAGGGAACCTGCATTGGACAGGTACCCACGCAATATGAACAATACTGCAACACCACACATAACACGATTAACACAACACTCTTTTACATACCACCTAGAGATGGATGGTGGGCCTGCTCCACAGGCCTTACAGCCTGTGCCCACGGCCATGTGATAACCACCAAAGGCTTTTGCATCCTTGTCCAGGTCATACCACGCATATACATCCACACAGCAGAAGAAGTTTATAACACCTACTCAGGGTCAGAACTCATAAGACACAAGCGAGAACCTATCTCCACTCTCACAATAGCTCTTTTGGTAGGACTTGGCCTGACAGGAGCAGGAACTGGAATAGCTTCCTTCGCACATGGGTACACTCAATACCACAACCTTAGAGCTGCCATTGATGAAGACTTAGAGAGAATAGAAACTTCTATCTCGCACTTACAAAAATCCTTAACCTCCCTCTCTGAAGTAGTCTTACAAAACAGAAGAGGACTTGATTTGCTTTTTCTAAAAGAAGGGGGGTTATGTGTGGCCTTAAGAGAAGAATGTTGCCTTTATGCAGACCACTCTGGCATAGTACAGGACTCCATGACCAAACTCAGGGAGGGCCTGAATAAAAGGAAAAAGGAAAGGGAGGATCAACAAGGATGGTTCCAATCCTGGTTCAACTTTTCTCCATGGTTGACCACCCTGATAAGTGCCATAGCAGGACCACTGGTATTGTTATTCCTTGCATGCATATTTGGTCCTTGTATTTTATCTCGCTTAAAAAGCTTTGTGCAAAGCAAAATAGGTACTTTGGAAAACATGATACTGGAACGTCACCACTACCAACCAGTACCATCTGAAGAAGATGTGGAGAAAGCATCCCTCTGCACACCAGACTCTGACGATGAGTCAGAATCTGTCAATATGCAATTATGTAGGTCAACACCTACCCTGGATGGGAGGGAGTCGGAGGACCACCAACCCACAGGGCAGGAAACCTACCTTTAAAAAATTTAAAACAGAGGAGATGTTGGAATTTATGGTTCAGGCTTCTATAGCAAGACTAGGCCAAGGGCCAGCTTGCGTACTAGAAGACTAGGACAAAAATGGGGCACAACCACATCCTCTGAAAGAAAGCGAGCTAGCTAGAAAAGCCACAGCAACGGGGCAAGTAGAAGAACCAAGGAACAATAAGTTTGCACCTGCCTTTGCACAAACCATGATAGTTAACCGCATCCTATGCCAGCAACCACATCCTATAGAAAGCATTAACCAATCATATGTTAGAACGCTATTTAGGACTTATCCTACCCTGCAACAAGATGTAACCAATTGTATGCTAACTTACTTAATCACCTGCACACGCAGCCAATCATGTAACAAGCATGCACCTTTTCATATATGTTACCAAATAAAACAATGGGTCAGATCACACTCTGGGCTCATTTCACCCCGAGGAGAAATTGACTCTGTGTCTTTATTCTCACTCCGTCCGGTGCGGGGCTGCCCGGATGCTCCTTCGTGGTGAGCCCGCTGGCAGCGAGAAAAGCCACAGTTTTTCTCCTTTTTAAAGGAGAATTTAGTCCATTTATATTTATAGATAGAATTCCAAGCTCCTCCATCTCTTTCAGTTATATCTAGGTCTCAATCTTGTAGTCGATCTTATCTATCTCTGATCTCTCGGTCTTGCTCCTTCTTCCAGGTATGTATTTTTTACTTCCTCCTCCTCTGTTTGCTTAGCCGCTCCTTCAGCTACCTTTTCTTCTTGTTGCTTGGGTTCAGGCTCACCTTTTTCCAAAAATGCTCTGTGGCTATCAAAAAACTCCAATGCCTTAAGCGGTGTGTCCAGTCTGTATCTTTTCATGTTCCAGTAGATTAGGATCCCTTTGGAACCAACCATCTAAAGTTCACTCCTTTTTCAACCAGTTTCCTGGTTAAAAACTGATAATCTCTTCGGGCCTCTCTTATCCTTCTAGGAATTTGTTTGAGAACTACTATTTCTTTTTCTTTATACTTCAATGGTTGATCTCTTACTTTTCTCAAAATCTCATCTCTTATGGATCTTTTAAGAAATCTAACATGGACTTCCCTGGGCACTTTATTTCTTCTAGCATAGTTTGAGTTAACTCTATAGATCTGGTCCAATTCTCCTTCCATTTGGGTCTTCCCCATTCCTAGAGCATCTGCAAGTAACTCAGTTATCAAGTCTAAGAGGTCCTCTTCCTTGTCTTCTATTATATTTTGGAATCTTAAAAAATATGAAGCTTTTTCCATCTCTATAACCGCCAATGAGTCTTCCAATTCTCCATTTATTTGGGCCAATTTTTCATTTTCATCTTTTACGGCTTCTAATTTCTGGTCAACCTCAACTGATTTGTCTTCTATTTTTTGAATTCTTTGCTGATTGTCTGTAATTGTCTGTTTAAAATTTTCAATTTGAGAATCTATATTAATAATTTTTTGATTCATTTTATCAAGATCATTTTTCAAGTCTTCATAATTTTTCGTCGAGGTTGCCGTCTGAGCTGCAATTGCTTGAAAAATTGCTTGAGTATCTTTCTGATGAACATACACTTTTTCTTGCTGCAGCATTGTCGTAATTGATTTCTGATATACTGGACTTGCAGAAGTCGAGGCAGGGGCAGAAGATCCTTTTTTCCCAAGTTTGGATAGATTTGAAGCACTCATCTTTGTCTTTATTTCTTATATTGTAATCCACCAGGTAGCCAAATGGCCAGCTTTTATAATCCATTAGACTCCTATTGGTAGGAGGGGAAATCCATAAAAATAGTTAAAAATAAAAAGTAAAAAATAGCAACAAGGCAAAAAGAAGGAAGCAATAATAAAAAAAGGAGAGGGAAAAATACTCCCCGATTGAAAAAGATAAAAGAAAAAAGAAAAGAAAAAGAAAAAAGCAAAAATATCAAAATTACAATCCACCAAATTCTGTTCAGAGAAATTTCTTAATTTTCAATTCTTCTAAGACAGCTTGTTGTAGTTCTAAAGCACACTGTATTTATAATCCAGGGAAGCAGATGGCTCCAAATGCTATTTGTTTATAGATATAGTCTGTCTTGTGAAGCCAAATAAACCGAAAGAAAGTCTTTTCTCAACAAAGTTTCAAGGACTTAGATAAAGAATGGCTGGGCATGCAGCCAAACTTCTAATCTAAATAAGCTCCAGTCAAGAGAAAGTGAAAATAGTTCTCAATGTAACCACAAGGTGACACTAAGTATCCATTCCCAGCACGTTTAAAGGGAAGAAAAAAATAGTCAAGGAAAAAAAAGTTTATAAAGTTTGAAAAATAAAAATTACAGTGGGTTTCCAACAAAAAACAAAGGCAAAAAGTCTCTGTAAGAACAGGAGCTCCCCAAATTTATCTTAAGCCTCAGACAGCTTTACTATATAGAAAGTTTTTTATTTGCCAAAAAGCTTAAACCGCCGCTTGAGTTCAGGAGGGGGGAGAAAAAAATTCCACCCCCTCCCTAAGAGTGAAAGGCTTTGCTCTCAAGCTGTAAAAGAGCTATTTGCCAACAATCCACCTCTAGTGAGAAAGAAGATGTTATTCTCACCCGGCTCAGCTGCTTGCTGTCATTCTGAGCTTCTTCTTTGTCTCCAACAATCAGCTGGTAATGGCGGACCACATAAATGCGGTCCGCCTTTCTTCTGCCGATTCCAGGGGCTCCTTTGGCTCCAGCGAGCCGGCTACCGCCGACCCGCGGTCCCTAAAACTTCACCCCTTGGTGGCCACCTCTCCGGGGCAGCTTTCAGTCCAAACGGACCCACTGGCAGGCGAAAATCGGACCCGGGGAGAGGAGAATCTTTTCCCCGGGTTTATTCTTCAGCTACTTCACCAGAAACTCTCCAAACATCCACAACTTCTGAAGGCAAGCCATTCCACTGGTTAATTGTCCTCGCTGTTAGGAAGTTTCTCCTGAATTCCAGGTTGCTTCTCTCCTTGATTATTTTCCATCAATTATTTCTTATCCTGCCCTCTGGTTCTTTGGAAAATAAATATCAGGCTCATATGACAAGCCAGTCAATCAATTCCTGTCCCAAAGGATCAACACTTGGTTGATCTCAAAAAAGCAGAGCCTTCACTTGCAGAGAAATGTTAGGAAGAATAAAAATGTACCAAAGTAGGACATTAAAAGAGGGGCCAGGACCAAAACAAATGTCCCCATTAATTATGTACAGTACCAGCAGCCCCTCCTTCTTCAGCTCTGGTGAACCTGAGTGGTAGAGAGGTCTCTGAAATTCATCTCACAAACAGTTGTTTTTGTTGGGCAAGTTTTATAGCCTGCATTTTTTTTTTTGCCTGTTCAGCCACCAGTAACAGAAAATGAGATATTACAGAATTAAGAGTCTAGAAGACACTGGGCACCTGAGAAAAGAGGGAAACAATTATCTGATTGGAGTTAAAGGTAGACATAAAGGTTCTACTGCACCCTGGTGGTGCAGTGGCTAGAATGCAGTATTCCAACCAGGAGTTCGATCCTGACCGGCTCACGGTTAACTCAGCCTCCCGTCCTTTCGAGGTCGGTAAAATGTGCTGATTTTGTAAGCCACTTAGGGAGGGCTGTAAGTCACTATATTATTACTATTACTATTATCCTTCCTTCCTTCCTTCCTTCCTTCCTTCCTTCCTTCCTTCCTTCCTTCCTTCCTTCCTTCCTTCCTTCCTTCCTTCCTTCCTTCCTTCCTTCCTTCCTTCCTTCCTCCTTCCTTCCTTCCTTCCTTCCTTCCTTCCTTCCTTCCATCTTTCCTTCCTTCCATGGTGCACAGGGGTTAGAATACAGTATTGCAGGCTAACTCTGCTCACTGCCAGCAATTCGATCCTGACTGACTCAAGGTTGATTCAGCCTTCCATCCATCCTTACATCCTTCCAACGTCGGTAAAATGAGGACCCAGATTGCTGGAGACATTATGCTGACTCTGTAAACCACTTAGAGAGGGCTGCAAAGCACTATGAAGCAGTGTATAAGTGCTACTGCTATTGCTATTTGTTATCTCACAGCTGGCAAAAATGAATAGGAAGAGCTGTGTTGTCTTTGCAGCCTCTCTTCCAGATGTTAATTGAAAAATCCAGATTTGGTTGCAGGACACTCTCTTTCCCTCATTTGAAGAAGGCAAACACATTTCCTCCAATCTTTAGACACCTCCCCAATTCCAAAGTTATCATAGTAAACCGTGTATAATTTCTGCTTCATTGATTTTGTCCAGCTGCTTAAGGCCAGCACAACCCCCACATTTCACTGAAGCCTGCACATATTACAGGTCCTTGACTTACAACAATCCATTTAGTGGCTGTTCAAAGTTACCATGGCACTGAAAAAAGTGACTTATGACCGTTTTTCACGCTTACAACCATTGCAGCATCCCTGTGGTCACGTGATCAAAATGCAGACACTTGGCCACTGACTCATGTTTATGACGGTTGCAGTGTCCTGGGGTCATGGCCAGATTGTTACGGCTGCCTTAACATGGCAGAAGAACAAAATTGATGTGTAAAGTATGTCTAGTTTAATGAAGAGAAGGACTAGGGGTTGCCACAAAGAAGAGGGAATCAAGCTATTCTCCAAAGCACCTAAGGGTAGGACAAGAAGCAACGGATGGAAACTAATCCATTTCCACGATGTAAAATCCGGTCACCACGATGTAAAAAAGATGTTGAGATTCTAGAAAGAGTACAGAGAAGAGCAACAAAGATGATTAGGGAACTGGAGGCTAAAACATATAAGGAACGGTTTCTGGAATTGGGTATGTCTAGTTTAATGAAGAGAAGGATGAGGGGGGACATAATAGCAGTGTTCCAATATCTCAGGGCTGCCACAAAGAAGAGGGAGTCAGGCTATTCCCCAAAGCACCTGAAGGCAGGACAAGAAGCAACGGATGGAAGCTAATCAAGGAGAGAAGCAACCTAGAACTAAGGAGAAACTTCCTGACAGTTAGAACAATTAACCAGTGGAACAACCTGCCTCCAGAAGTGGGGAATGCTCCAACACTGGAAGTTTTTAAGAAGAGACTGGACAGCCATTTGTCCGAAATGGTATAGGGTTTCCTGCCTAAGCAGGGGGTTGGTCTAGATGACCTCCAAGGAACTGTGAAGGAAGGTAAGAAGCGTGTGCTTGAGGCAAGGTGGATGCGTGATGCTCAGGCCGTTGTGCAGGATGCTTGACGAGCAATAGAACTTTGTCAGCCCTCTTGCGTTCTGTGTCGGATGTTTGTGGAGTTTGGCTTCTTGTGATGCTCTGCTGCTTATTTAACAATAACAATAACAATAACAACAATAATAATGTTGGAAGGGACCTTGGAGGTCATCTAGTCAACCCGCCCTGCTCAGCAGGAAACCCTATACCATTTCAGGCAAATGGCTGCCCAGTCTCCTCTTAAAAACTTCCAGTGTTGGAGCATTCACCGCTTCTGGAGGCAGGTTGTTCCACTGGTTAATTGTTCTCATTGTCAGGAAGTTTCTCCTTAGTTCTAGGTTGCTTCTCTCCTTGATTAGTTTCCATCTGTTACTTCTTGTCCTGCCTTCAGGTGCTTTGGAGAAGAGGTAGACCCCCCCTCTTCTTTGTGGCAGCCCCTGAGATATTGGAAGGCTGCTATCGTGGCCCCCCCCTCGTCCTTCTCTTCATTAAACTAGACATACCCATTTCCAGCAACCGTTCTTTATATGTTTTAGCCTCCAGTCCCCTAATCATCTTTGTTGCTCTTCTCTGTACTCTTTCTAGAGTCTCAACATCTTTTTTACATCGTGGTGACCAAAACTGGATGCAGTATTCCAAGTGTGGCCTTACCAAGGCATTGTAAAGTGGTATTAATACACGTGATCTTGATTCTATCCCTCTGTTAATGCAGCCTAGCATTGTGTTGGCTTTTTTGGCAGCTGCAGCACATGGCTGGCTCATATCTAAGTGATTGTCCACATTATTAAATTTATATAGCCAGACATTTCACATACAAGTAGTCCTGGACTTACAGCCATTCATTTAGTTACCGTTCGAAATTACAACAGCAAAGAAAAAAGTGACCTATAACCATTTTCCACACTTAACAACTGTTGCATGGTCACGTGATCAAAATTTGGTCACTTGGCAATTAACTCACGTTTATGACGGTTGCAACGTCCCGGGGGGGACACGTGATCCCCTTTTGCGACCTTCTGACAAGCAAAAGTCAAACAGGAAGCCAGATTCACTTAACAACCGGGTTACTAACTGAACAGCTGCAGTGATTCAATTAATAATTGTGGCGAGAAAGGTTGTTAAACGGGACAAAAAAAATCACTTAACAACTGTCTCTCTTAGCAACAGAAATTTTGGGCTCAGCTATGGTCCTAAGTCGAGGACTGTGGGGAAGAGGTCAAAAAAGTCAAGATGGTAGTCACATTCGTGTGACTGAAGTCCTGCTTTTTTTTTTTATGCATGCATCTCAGCACTTTTAACCGTTTCCTTGCAGATACTTCGGTTTGCCCCAAACTTCACCTTCAGCTGAAAGAATAAACTTATGGAATTTACGCATGAATGACATAACATGCCCCCTGCATGTTACATATCTTTTTTTACAGGTAGTCCTCGACTTACAAGAGTTTTTTTAGTGACTGTGCTGATCAGAGTGTATAGCTAGTTTAAGGGTTAAGAACTGTGTGTAGAGCAAGTAGCATTTTAAGGGTTAAAATGCTGTTCCCTTAAGGGATGGCCTTCTGGCTAATGTAGTTTATGTTACCTGGTTATATCTGTGTTAGGATTGGCCACTAGAGGGTCTTGTGTTTTTTTTATTACGGGATATCCTATTTACGTGCCAGTCTGAAAAGTCTTTGTATCAGCCACGAGGCTTTTTGCTCCGTATGAACATGGGGTGAATTTATCTTTATTTTTTTACACCACATGAATGGACAGATTATGAAACATGCCTCAGAAGAACTCTTCATTAACTGTGAGTTATTGTTTAGAGATTCCTGAAGAATAAATAGTCTGAATATTAATCCGTCTGTGGAGTTACTCTGTCTGTGTCAAGCAGGAACAAAGCAAATCTCCTGTTTGGTACAGAACAGTGACTGTTCAAAGTTACAACAGCACAGAAAAAACTGACTTATGAGAGCGTTTTTAACAGTTACGACCTTGGCAGCATCCCCATGACCACGAGATCAAAATTCAGACGCTTGGCAACTGGTTCATATTTATGACCGTTGCTGTGTCGTCGGATCCTGTGATCCCCTTATACGACCTTCAAATTCAATGGGGAAGCCACTGAACAACCGGGTTACTAGCTTACCAACTGCAGTGATTCACTTAAACAACGGTGGCAAGAAAGGTCGTAAAATGGGGCAAAACTCACTTAACAAAGGTCTCACTTAAAAACGTACATTTGGGGTTCAGTTGTGGCCCTCAGTTGAGGACTACCTGTATTTATCCATAATCTTTTAAATCTGATTTTCACAAAAAGTATCCTAGTAACACTCGGCATTATAACAAGACCCTCTGATCCTCTATTAAGAAGATCTAAGATTTGGGGAAAGGGGTGGATAATGCAGAGAATAAGAAGGATAATCTTGATGGAGATAGGCAAGAATCATTACTAAGGTAAAAGGAACTGAAACATTTTTTTTAAAGTCCAAAACCACGAGACAACATTTTGAAGCAGTTTGAGCAAATGCTACCCTATTCACTGGATATAAGAAGGGGAGAAGGTCCAGTACAATTATGGGGGTCCTCGATGCTCTCTGAGCTTGGTAGTTTTCTTGCTGACATTTCATGACCAAACTACCCATATTTCCCCCAAAATAAGACCCGGGTCTTATATTAATTTTAGCTCCAAAAGATGCATTAGTGCTTATTTTCAGGTGAGGTCTTATTTTAAGTATTAATTTCAATAATATTTATTTATTTATATTTAATTATATATTAATGTTATTCTTTTGTCATTCAATACGCCCGTCATATGTTGCAACAGATGTGCCAAATGCGTCTGTCTGGCTGACGATCTTAACGAGGGTTTATTTTTGGGGTAGGGCTTATATTATCAGCATCCTGTAAAATCGTGCTAGGGCTTATTTTCCGGCTGGCTCTTATTTTGGGGGAAATACGGTAGTAGCATCATCAGATTATGTTATTGGAGCCAATCTCAATACAGATAGTTTTAGCCTTCCTGAGGAGTTGATTTCCTGGCCTCGTCTACATGCTGGGCTAACAAATAATGAAAAATTTGGAGAGTTACTCAATGAATGGTGTGCCAAGCTTCAGACATGGTACTTAAGGGTTGTGGATAACACAAGAGAAGAAGCAATGGTTGGAAACTAATCAAGGAGAGAAGCAACCTAGATCTAAAGAGAAATTTCCTGACAGCCAAGAACAATAAACCAGTGGAACGGCTTGTGGGTGCTCCATCACTGGAGACTTCTAAGAAGAGATTGGACAGCCGTTTGTCTGGAATGGTATAGGAGCTTCTGCTTGAGCAGGGGGATGGACTAGAAGACCTCCAACGTTCTTTCCAACTCTGTTATTCTGTTAAATAGAACAACATGTCCTTGAGATGCCAAAGGTACTTGACCAATGGTGCTGCCTCAATGGGGCAACCCAATGCTAAAACCCTTCATTCTTTTTCTGAAGAGGATGGCTCCATCCACTGGGAGAGACCTGAGAAGCAGAAGAAGACCCACGATCTTCCATATTACCACCCCCTTGCTCCCTCTGCTGAGGTAGAGATGACCTCCTACGTTCTCCTTGCTTACGTGGCCAAAGAACCATCCCCGTCCCAGGAAGAATTAACGACAGTGACTGCCGTTGTGAAATGGTTGACCAACCAACAGAATCCCAACGGAGGATTGTCTTCGACGCAAGTACATTCCCTCCCCACAGATTCTCAGAGGATACTGGAAGATGCTGCCATACTCCCTGCACCAACTTGGTGGACCTGATGTTTTTCCCGATAGGCCCTCCAGATGTGCCGAGTCTTAACTCCCAAGATTCCAGCTGAGGTGCGCCATCCAAGAGAGATGTCCTAGCTTTGCTTTCTCTTGCAGGATACGGTGGTGGCTCTCCAGGCCCTCTGCCAGTACAGGACAATTACTTATTCCAAGGATGGAATTGACGCCAGAGTGACCTTGAGTTCTGGAGATGTTGCCCTGACAAAATTCCATGTCGATAGCACCAACTCTCTGCTGCTCCAGTGCCAGGATCTGCCCCAAGTGCCAGGGGACTACACGGCTGACCGGTTGCATCTTTATGCAGGTGAGTGTCCTGAGTCAGCCCCTGAAGAAGGAAATTGCTTTCCATTGCCAATAAAGATTGCTTGGGCAGACTGAAATGGTATACAGATAGTCCTTGACTTACCACCATTCATTGGTATATAAAGAATGGTTGCTTGAATTGAGTATGTTTAGTTTAACAAAGAGAAGGTCTCGGGGTGACATGATAGCAGTCTTCCAGTATCTCAGGGGCTGCCATAAAGAAGAGGGAGTCAAGCTATTCTCCAAAGCACCTGAAGGTAGGACAAGAAGCAACAGATGGAAACTAATCAAGGAGAGAAGCAACCTAGAACTAAGGAGGAATTTCCTGACAGTGAGAACAATTAATTAGTGGAACAACCTGCCTCCAGAAGTTGTGAATGCTCCAACACTGGATGTTTTTAAGAAGAGATTGAACACTCATTTGTCTGAAATTGTATAGGGTTTCCTGCCTGAGCATGGAGTTGGACTAGAAGACCTCCAAGGTGCCTTCCAACTCTGTTATTCTATTGTATTCTATTTAGTTGCAGGATCCAATCTGGGTCGGTCACCGGGACCAGAGGTTTTGTCTTCTGAGCTTTCAGACTCATGCTGGAGCCTATCTTCAGGCAACTTCTCTCCAGCAGAGTGTGTGCTGTTCTATGTGTGGTATTTATAGTGCCTGTTGTAAGTGGCTGTTTAGATGTTGATGGCTGGCTTTTAAGTCTTTGTCTGTTGTTTGCTTATGCTGCCCAGCCATCACCTTCTTAGTACTTGGTAGGCTGGTGGTAAATCAGCACTCCTGTTAACTGACGAGGGGTCCGTTTCCCAGGCTTCAATCACTTCCCTGGCTGTTTTTGTGCCTGCTCATCCAACAATCTTAGTAGCTGCAAAATTGAATGTGTTTCCTTGTTCAGTGCAGAATGAGGCTATCATTGCAGTGTGAGGCTTTCCCAGGCTTCAATCACAGTGATTGAGCAAACAAGCTAGCGACAGCTAACGACTTAAAAGCCAGCCATCAACACACCCCAATCAGCATCTAAAAAAGCCACCTACAACAGGCACTATAAATACCACATCGTGAAGAGCGCACACTCTGCTAGAGAGAGTCCGAAAGCTTGGAAGACAAAGCCTCTGGTCCTGGGAACCGACCCAGATTGGATCCTGCAACATTACCCTGGGACGCATATATTCGCCTTCATTCATTCAATTAGTGACCATTTGAAGTTACAACAGCACTGAAAAATGTACTTATGGCCGTTTTTCACATTGACGATCATCACAGCATCCCCTGTGGTCGTGTGATCAAAATTCAGCTGCTTGGCAACTGGCTCGTATTTATAACGGTTGTGGTGTCCTGGGGTCACATGATGCCCTTTTGCGACAAGCGAGGTCAATGGGGAAGCCACGTTGCTAATTTAACAACTGCAGCAAGAAAGGTCATGAAAGGGGGCAAAATTCATTAAACAACTGTCTTGCTTAGCGACAGAAATTTCGGGCTGACTTGTGGCCATAAACCATGCAATATTACGTGTATTGCGCAAGCCCCTCCTTTACTTTTCTGGGTTTTGATGCCATTATGGGGCGGAGCCTGTGTTGTGACATCATCACCATCTCCAGTTGCCAAAGAAGCATAAGAACACCTGTTTGCGATGGTGGCGAACATATGTGAATAAGGTATTAGTACAGATATTCACTGGAGAAGAGCCTAATGCTGGGAAAGATTGAGGGCAATAGAAGAAGGGGACGACAGAGAATGAGGTGGCTGGATGGAGTCACTGAAGCAGTAGATGTGAGCTTAAAGGGACTCCAGAAGATGGTAAAGGACAGGAAGGCCTGGAGGAACGTTGTCCATGGGGTCGCGATGGGTCGGACACGACTTCGCAACTAACAACAACAACAGAGAATTTTGGACTGGAAGGAGATAGAAATGTTCTTTGATAGCTTTCAGGTTCCCCACAATCCTCCCTGGAGAATGGAGCTCTATGTTTGCTAATCTCCAAGTCTTTTGTTGTGGTCACAAACTGTGTCACCTGACGTCCTTGAGGGTAAAGAACCTCTGTCTGGGAGGGGGGACTAAATTTAGAGGCATAACTTCAGACAAATTCTGAAGGTACTTGCGGTAGGTTGAATAGTTCCTGGACTGTGTTCAGGACTGCCTTTGTGAAGTGACGGATTCTCCCACTCTGCGGGCCCTTCTGCATTCAAATCTTAACCATGCATCTCGCTTACAACTGGTCGTTTGGAGAGAGACACAAGTGTGCTGCTTCTTTTTCAGACCAGCTTGAGGTATAACATCCATCCACCCCAGGAGGAGGCGCCATTCAAGTTGCTTGTGCAGACAATTCCTCAAGATTGCACTGGACCTAGAGACCACCAGACCTTTGACATTGCTATCAATGTCAGGTAACGGGGTCAACCCTGAGCACGTGGGCATATGCATGGGGGCAAAGGGAACCTCTCCTTGCTATTTAGCCAGTGCTTCTCCTCCAGGGATGGGCAACTTCTAAGGGTTCGAGGGCCGCAACTCAGCTCCTCCATCTTCTGAAAAGCCAGTGCTCTGCACTCCAGGATGGAGTGGATGGAAGCCCTGAGGGCACACCCAAGCTTTTATGAACCTGCATACAGCGTTTCGCCCTTAAGCTGTACATTTTTACTTTAAAAAAAATGTGACGTGACTTCTTTCTTTTCTTGGTTTCCCAGTTACACTGGCCAACGGGTGGTTTCCAACATGGCAATTGTCCAGATTAAGATGCTATCTGGATACATCCCGGTGAAATCAACCGTAAAGTTGGTAAAGACTTTTTTCTCCCCTCCAAAGTATTTTTGTTCTTGGCAACAAAGCTGGGCCTTAAGAAGTTAAGAATTACCCTTTAATGTTCAATCAGAATCAGAATCAGAATAGAACTGGAAGACACCTTGGAGGTCTTCTAGTCGAACCCCCTGCAAAAGCAGGAGATCCTATACCATTTCAGACACATGACTGTCCAGTCTCTACTTAAAAACCTCCAGTGATGAAGCACCATTGTGCTTCAGACATTGTGGATGCTTCATCACTGAAGGTTTTTAAGAAAAGACTGGACAGTCACTTATCTGAAATGATATAGGGTCTCCTGCTTGAGCTAGGGGTTGGACTAGAAGATCTCTAAGGTCCCTTCCAGCTGTATTCTGATTGATTGAAATACCAAAAGAAGAAGGGACGCAAGCCCATTATGTAGAATTTTGCAAATTACAATATGTATTTAATCAAGATAGCATTTAGTTGATCAGGCTGTAGCACGTGTGAGTTAATGAGGTCAGAATGGTGAGGTAATTGGGATGAATACGAAGCTTTCTTGAGTTAAAGAAGTGAAGCCCTTTCTTTTAAGGGTTCTCCCTGGCACTTTATTATAGTTTATTTTCTGAAATAATATTCCTGTAAGTGTCTTAAGAGTGTTGACATTTTATTTTCCCTGAGAAAATGTATTCGAGGTGGGGGATAACGCCAACTTCTACTTTACTGGTTCTGAATCTTCCTGCAATTCACCTCCAGGGATGATCTCAAGTTCTCCATTTTGAGAGAAAGCCCCTTCCCCTTCTACATAGATAATGCCAGGTGTGGTTTGGTAGTTCTCCATGAGGCCTTCCCTTCCTTTCGTTCATTCCAAGCCAAAGAGTTTGGATTATGACACCAGCTTTTCCCTTTTTTTCACCAGCTGGAAGAACGTCATTTCATCCAGCGGGCTGAAATTTCAGCCACCCAGGTCCTCCTGTATTTGGAACTGGTAAGTGGGCTGGTGAACGAGAGTTGTGGTGGGCGAACTCTTCCTCCCTACAAGAAGATAGGGCTCATGTCATGTGATAAAATTAGTTTTGGTCGCCACAATATAAAAAAGTTGTTGAGACTCTTGAAAGGGTGCAGAGAAGAGCAACAAAGATGATTAGGGGACTGGAGGCTAAAACCTATGAAGAACAGTTGCAGGAATTAGGCATGTTTGTCTAGTGAAAAGAAGAACTAAGGGTGATATGATAGCAGTATTCCAATATCTAAGAGGCTGCCACAAAGAAGAGGGGGTCAACCTATTCTCCAAAGCAGCTGAAGGAAGGACAAGAAACAATGGATGCAAACTAATCAATGAGAGAAGCAACCTAGAACTAAGGAGAAACTTCCTGACAGTTAGAAGAATTAATCAGTGGAACGATTTGCCTCTAGTCTAGAAGTTGTGGGTGCTGCAATACTTTAAGAAGAGACTGGACAACCATTTGTCTGAAATGTTATAGGGTTTCCTGCCTGAGCAAGGGGTTGGACTAGAAGACCTCCAAGGTTCTGTTCCAATTCTGTTATTCTGTTGTACAGGTTGCCTTCAGAAGTTGTGGATGCTTCATCACTGGAGGTTTTTAAGAAAGGCTGGACAGCCACCTATCTGAAAGGGTATAGGAGCTCCTCCTTGAGCAGGGGGTTGGACTAGAAGACCTCCAAGGTCCCTTCCAGCTCTATTCTGATTGATTGTTCTGTTTCTCTCTGATGGGAGGGAGTCAGCTAATCCTCAGAGGTCCTCTATGGACATGGCCAAAATATGTCCTTGGTCTTAGAAGTTCAGGTAACTAGGGAACTTGGAAATAGCCTTGCAAGAATAAGGTCCCCATTACTTCTCTGTGGATAGTTGCATACTTCAGAGAAGACACTTCTCTAGCCTCTTGAATAATCCCATCATTTCTCTTGGTCTGCAGGTCAGCAGTCTAAGCCAGAGTTATTCCTTCAAGGTTGAGCTTGAGACTCCGGTCCAGGGCCTGAAACCTGCCTCGGTGAAAGTCTACGATTATTATGAAATCGGTGAGAAAGGGATCCCAGTGGGGAGAGGCCTGATCGGTGTACTTAATTCAATTATTTTTCAAAATCCATCTCCTTCTTCCAAGTTTACCCCGAACTTCAAAGGTGTTGTCAAAGTGATAAGGGCTTTGCCACCAGTTCTTGAAAACAATCTAATGCAGCATAAGGACTAGCGACCCTGGTGTCGATAGACCAAATTAAATGATGCACTCTGACAGTTGTTCCTCTTTTGTTTGTGTTTCCAGATGAATTTGCCATCTCGGAGTACATCGCCCCCTGCAGCACAGGTGGAGTATAAACAGCAATCGATTTTTGCCAAAATTCCCAATTTCAGACATTTCTTTTCTCCTCAGAGAACATCACAGGATTGTTTTATTTTAACAAGAACTTCCAAACATTTCGATGTTGCTCTGTTTCTGCAGAGTTAAGAACAATCCTTTCCAAAGAGCAGTTAGATCGCTATTGAGCACTTTTTAATGTGAATTTTGTTATAATGGCGTGGAACCCCAGTTTGCAATCTGTATATGGACAGAATCTGGCTGAAGCCCATTTGGGACCCTACACTACAGAAACCAGCCTCTTTTGTGGCTGAGATAGCCCCATAGAATATTCTGGTTTTCTTACAAATATGCTATGTTGACACCTCCCCTAAATGCCGTGGTAAGAGCATGCTTACGTATAGTTTTACATCCAGTTTTGGTTGTCACGATATAAAAAAGACATTGAGACTCTAGAGTGCAGAGAAGAGCAATAAAATTGATTAGGGGACTGAAAGTTAAAACATATGAAAAACGGTTGCTGGAATTGGGTATGTCTAGTTTAATGAAAAGAAGGAATGACATGATAGCAGTCTTCCAATATTTGAGGGGCTGCCACAAAGAAGAGGGGGTCAACCTATTCTCCAAAGTACCTGAGGGCAGGACAAGAAGCAATGGATGGAAACTAATCAAGGAGAGAAGCAACCTAGAACTAAGGAGAAATTTCTTGACAGTGAGAACAATTAATCAGTGGAACAGCTTGCCTTCAGAATTTGTGGGTGCTCCAACACTGGAAGTTTTCAAGAAAGACTGGACAACCATTTGTCTGAAATGGTATAGGATTTCCTGCCTGAGCAGGGGGGTGGCCTAGAAGATCTCCAAGGTCCCTTCCAACTCTATCCTGATTCAAAATACTTAGATGTCATAGAAGACATAACAAAATACCATCATTTATCCTTACTAACATAACATCATAGCTAGTGGCTACATTGCTAATGATAGGTCTAGTGCAGGAGAAAAGCACTTATTCTGTAAAGCATTGATTATCAGAGCAAGAGAGAGCAACTTCTCTCGAGACCCCATGTACACATATCCTGTTCTCTATAAGAAGAACACTTGTGCTGGATCCAAGCAAAGCCCACTTTAATCCAACATTTTGCTTCTTACGGGACCAATCAGTTGCTTCTGCTTCCAGATGACCAGCTTCTTCTGCTTCCGTCTGGAAATCTGGAGCCCAGATACATGTTCAAGGCAGATTTTGTAGGACCAGTTAGACCTGATCCTCTCCTGCATGATTTTTTTTTATAATTGTTTATATGGTTAATTGGTTGATTTATTAGTCTCGTCAGGTCCATGTAAGCTCATAACAACCACATAGATTTTCTCCATCACAGTCTGTCCATAATCTGCTCTTTCAGGTCACCCAGTGATGCCCTCATCACCACTGTCACTGAGTCCCTTGCTGCTAATTGTCCTCTTGTCTTACCTTCCACCTTTCCCAACATCAAAGCCTCTTCCAGGGAACTAAGTCTTCACAAAATGTCTCAAAAGTAGGATAATTTCATGGTCAAAGAGTAGCTCTCAGGTGGGAAAGACCAGATTCTCGTGTGAAGTTCCAATTAAACTAATTTATAGTTTATCCCTACGCTCAGGAACCTACTCAACTAATGATTAACACTATTTGGTGCTAATAAAGGTAAATGAAATTCAAGGGGAGTCTGTTGGATTTAGTCCATTTGTGGCTATGAAGAGATTCTAAGCTAAGTCCTCTTTTGACTCCACCCCCAGTTTGTGCCATTCTTTCTCTTACAGTACCACAAACGAACACCCCAGGCTGGGCTGGACTTTTTTTTGTTTTGTTTGATATAAAATTTATATATTTATTTGTTGAGGCTTTTCAACTGCCCCAAAGCTGAAATTCTCTGGGTGGTTGGTTGGCAATAAAACACCCTAAGAAAACCACAATTTTAATAAAGACATATGCAATCAAATCAAGTGCGAAATGAAAACACCATATAAACTAGACAGCGGCACAATAGCCATTCAAAAACTAAAATAATCTGAGTTAAAAGCCAACTTAAAAGGATGGGAACATGGAAAAGTTCTTCGCCTGGTGCCAGAGTGAGACTCATGTGAGCATCTGTCGAGCCTCTCCAGGGAATAATTGCACACATAGGGTGCTGCTATAATAGAAAAATCTTTCTCGCTTGTAAAGGCCATCTCACCTCTCTTGATTTTGGGAGGGAAAACAATATAAAGGTCAAATCTGAGGAATATCTTCACAAAAACACTTTAATTGACTTAGCTTTTGTACGGACAACAACATCTACAAAACCATGGGAATATCTTGGGATTCAACGGAACATACTGACTAGGAAAAATGTTTGGCAAAAAAAGGGCTAAAGCCAGAATTAAGAAATTAGATGAAGGGATTCGTTTGATGGAATATTTAAAGATTAAACACTTGTTTGAATACGGTTAAAGAAATAAAATTTTGAATACAAATGAATCTTAGCTTAGGAGGGATAGGCTCCTTAAGCAATACAGTATTTTTTTTTGCCTATGATATGAGAAATATAAAAATGTGTGGGAAGATTTATATGAGGGAAATGTATTAAATATTCAAATATAATGGATTTTGAAGATTTGAATCTGTTTTAAAAAAACGAAACATTGATTATTAAGGTATTTTAGTTTAAGAGGGATATGCTTTTTTAGATAGTATATTATTTTTGTCCTTTCTTCTTTCTATTTCAAGATATGAAAAATGTAAGTGTTGGGATGGTTCATATGAGGAAAAAGATTTCAATATATAAGTGTAATTAACTCTAAGAAAATTTTAACAAGTAAAAATGCTTTCTTTTGAATATTGTGGGGAAAATAAATTTAAATGAGAACTCTAAAAACAGGATCTACGACAAGGGGATCTAGATGATTAATTAGAAAAGAAGCTTAATAATGAAGTGGAAGATATTCATAGACATTTAATTGTTATTTTTCAAAAAAATTACCAAGAAATGTTTTAATTTAAGGTGGATAAAAGAGAATATTATTGGAAGAAGAGAAAATCAAGGAAAATTACTACGTGGAATATGGAACTATAAAAATTAAATGTTAATGATTATTTGTAAATACAAATACTGTTTACCAAATATTAATGGTGATATGTAAAAAAAAACCATATATATATAGCATTTTCATGCTTTTTCTTCAACAGACGAAGAGGTCAAAAAAATCCATTAAGCAAGAAAATCTCCAGCCAAGAGAAACAAGGAAGAATCAATCAAATTTGCTCTGCCCCTTTTTTTCTGTACAAAAACCCACTAAGTGTATGTATGTGCCCAACTTACTGTCAACTTCTGAAATGAACCTGGCTGAAGCCATCTTTGTCGATCTAAGTTGCCACATAGGTTTGGGGGGAAGAGGGGAAGGAAAACAAAAGTATTGCTAGACAAAACACGGAGCGGTCCCTTGGTAACCAAGGTCTTTCCCATAGGTGCAGGAAGGAGGAGTGGAGATGTGTCCCAGAGCCCGCCAATTGCTTTCATTGGGTAGCATAATCAATAGCATAATGCAGGGGAGGGAAATGTTACATTTAGTTACACTGAATCCCTAGGGGAAAGTTTAGAGTTGGTTTCACTTTTGACCATACCGATATTATGTATCCAATAAACATGTGCTTTGAGGAAACTTCAAGCCTCGGAGTTCTGCTTTATTTGGTTTCATTAGTCGGAACCTTCACATTTACACTGTCTTCCAGGAGACTGACTACTTACATTTTCACCAGTTATGGTATCAGAAAACCGGGGTACAGATCACCACTGGAGATCCAGAGCAGAAATTGTTTTACTTTCTCCAATCATTGGATGAAATAAAACAAGTTTTTTTTCTATTCCATCAGAGTTTCTCAAGTGAATCTTTAACTTGAGGATATGTCTAGAGGTGTTTGTAGGGAGTGTTGGGGTACGGGAGGCAATTTTGCTAAGAGCTGCTCTCAAAATTGGAGAGAACCAGGAAAATCATTGAGGCGGAGTGGGAAACCAAAGTGCGGATTGAAGGAAGCCAAAGCAAACCAAGAGAAAAAAAATCAGATACGGATTAACATTTAATGCAGTAAATGAATCAATGTATAAAATTAATATTTGGCCGGTTGAAGGTATGGAACAGCAGAGCATACTTCCATAGATATGTTTACACATAGATATTCAAGATCAGTCATTCTCAAGCATATAGGAGAAGCATTGAAAATTATGATTTGAAAAGTCAACAGGTGAGCTCAACATTTCTCTGAAATTTAACTTTAATGTTTGAGACATGGTTTCTCAATTTTGACCACTTGAAGATGTGTGAACCCCAACTCCCATAATTCCCCAGCCAACCTGGGGAAACTAAAAATGAACTGTGATGAGACTGTTTCTTAAGGTAACCATTTTTACAAATTCAATCCCGTTCTTTAGAATCTCTTGTAATGAAAAAAACCTTTCCTTTCCTTTCCTTTCCTTTCCTTTCCTTTCCTTTCCTTTCCTTTCCTTTCCTTTCCTTTCCTTTCCTTTCCTTCTTTCCTTTCCTTTCCTTCTCTCTCCTCTCTTCTCCTCTCCCATCCCATCCCATCCCATTGTGATCTCTTATAATATTGCTTAGAATATTTTTTCCAGAACTCAAATCTTCAGCTTCCTTTTTATACACTGACCTGTATATCCCTTTATCATTTTTCTCTGATTGTCTTGGCTGGAATAAAAGAACAGATTTGTACAGATTATCCCATCCAGTGTCAATTTTTTCTTGTCCTAAGGCTAAGCTATCAGAAAAAAAATGCCCAGGTAGAAGAATTGAGGCTAGAAAAGAAACTGGAACAAATTCAGATACACGCGCAGTATTCTTCTGTCAAACTAAACAGATTTTTATTGTTAGCACTGCAGAAGAAATATTTCATGCTTATGTTTCCCACATGCAGGGACCTTCAATTAACAACCAAATATACATTTGTTTACAGAGCTTCCTGCAGTTCCTTCATTGTTTGAATGGCTGTCTCCATAATCCACACATTTATTAAACTCAATGACTGAGCTGTTATGTTAACTCCCTCTTAAAAAAAACAAAAAAAACCTTTGCTTCATTTTTGCCTTCTTCCTCCAAGCCAGCATCTTGGTGCTGCTTTGTCCCTCGGTTACACCTGGATGCCTTTTCCAATGTAGGCCTTTTCCTCCATCAACCAGTCCTTGGTGCAGCCAATCTGCTCCCTTGGGCGATCCTTTCTTATTTCTTCAGCATTTTCACATCCCAGTCTTGAGACAGTTGCAGCAATGTCAGTTCACCCACAAAAATAATGCAATCACAAGCACAGAAGTCTTCTTTGGCCTGACAAATCTGCCCCTCAGAAATCTTGACTTTGCAGCTGTTCTCATTAACCTAGAATATTCTACATATGAGGGTGAAGGTTCATTCTCCGAGCTTGTGGGTTGCTTTCCGAACGTTTCATTAACAGGCTAGGTAACATCCTCAGCGGAGTTTTGGGGAATGTCAGTGTCAGTGTCCTTCTGTTTATAAGGGCTTCAGGTGTGGGTGTGTCAAGTGAGGGTCTTGTGATGGGTGTTTTGATGGGTCTGTGAGTCATCAGCGAGAGGTTTGCGATGGGTCTTGTGATGGGAAGATGTTATCTAGCCTGGTAACGAAACATTCAGAAACCAACCCACAAGCTCGGAGACCGAACCTTCACCCTCATCCTTCACCCGAGCTACAGATATTGAGCACTATTCTATATATCCAGTTTGGGTACCATAGTACAGAAAGGACAATTACAAGTTCAGCAAAAGATGAGCAAGACACTGAAGGCCTGAAAACCAAGCTCAAGAAGGAACAGTTAAAGGAACTGGGTTTGTTTAACCTACAATAGCAATAGCACTTAGACTTATATAGTGCTTCACAGTGCTTTACAGCCCTTTTTAATGGTTTACAGAGTCAGCTTATTGCGCCAACAATCTGGGTCCTCACTTTACCGACGTTGGAAGGATGGAAGGCTGAGTCAACCTTGAGCTGGTCAGGATCAAACTCCTGGCAATGGGCAGAATCAGCCTGCAATACTGCATTCTAACCACTGCATCACCACAACAAAGCAAAGACAATAACTGTCTTCAAATATTTCAAGGGTTGTCACACTTCAGTAATAATCTTCATTGTTATGCCAAAGGGCAGGACAATGGATTCAAATGTTCAAGATGAACATTCAGATTAAACTTTAAGAGAAAATAAATGGTTGATAGCCAGCTCAGTGTTAAGTGTTGATTTCTTCTTTAGAGGTCTATAATGAAAAGAAAAGGGAATTGCTTATTTTAGTAACATCTGATATGCTAATTCAAAGGAGCATTGCCCCCCCCCAAACCCTCTAAAAGAATTTCAGAAAACAAAGAGGATCCATGTAATGTGTCAAAAGGTTGAATCATGGCAACTGGACCAGTCTTAATCTGAGACATTTCATTGCTCATCCAAGCAACTTGATCAGTCCAAGCAAAATTAGTTGGGCAGAGAGTCAGAGAGTCATTGGAATGTACCAACTTTTGCCACACCAATGTCAAGGTTTCTCTTCCAAAATGGCTTGCAATCTGTCAATGATGACACAATCAACCAGACCAAAGGTGTTTAAAGATTGGATCATGGCAACTGGACCAAACTGAGCAATGAAACATCTCAGATTAAAATTGTTTGGTCCAGTTGCCATGATTTAATGTATAAATGGTTGCTGGCCACTGCAGCATGAAGTGATGACTTCTTCTCTAAAGCCCTATGATGGGAAAAAACGGAATTGCTTATTTTAGCAGCATCTACTATGCCAATTCGAAGGAGCATTGTTTTTTCAGAATAAATGAACCAGTCCATAAATATTTCAGATTCAGATGCCATCTTTCCTTTTTGTGGTCAGGTGATCTTTTGTATTCAGATCAGGCCTTAGGATGATAATGTAGCACTTGGGGAAGAAGATGCAGACCAGAAGACCAGCGCTGGAAGCTAAGATGGAGAAGACTTGCACGACCACCATGGACTTCCCCTTGGTGCTCTGATAGGCAGGCACAAAGGATACCCAGACGCTGCAGAAGACCAGCATGCTGAAGGTGATCAGCTTGGCTTCATTGAAGGCCCCGGGGAGATTCCTGGCCAAGAAAGCCACCGTGAAGCAGATGGCGGCCAGGAAGCCCATGTAGCCCAGGGCAACATAAAACATGGCGACAGAGCCTTCATTACATTGCAGGGTGATCTCTCTGGGTTGGGAGTACATGTCAGAGTCAGGAAAAGGTGGAGAGACACTGAGCCAGATGGAACAAATAACTATCTGAACAGTAGAACAAGAAAGGATAATGGAGTTGGCAAAACCCTTCCCAAGCCATCTGTTCATCTTGTTCCCTGGCTTTGTGGCTAGGAAAGCCAGTACCACCGTGATCGTTTTGGCCAGGATGGAAGAGACAGCCACTGAGAAGATGATGCTGAAGGCTGTTTGTTGGAGGAGGCAAGTGGCTTTGCTTGGCCGTCCAATGAAGAGAAAAATGGACAAGAAGGAAAGCAGGAGGGAACTAAGAATGATATAAGAAACGTCCCGGTTATTGGCTTTGACTATTGGGGTCTCCAAATATTTAATAAAGATTCCTAAGATGAAGCCAGTGATTAAGGATAAGGATAAAGCCAAGGAAATCATGATAATGCCCAATGTTTCTCTGTAATGGAAGAACACTGTAATCTTAGGGATACATTGATCTTGATCTTCGTTTGGGTGATGATTATTAGGACATTTGATGCACTGGTCTGCATCTGCAAAGAACAAGAGTAAAAATTTAAATTATTCCACATTTTCCATCCATTCATTCTTCAATCACTAAATACTTTTTGACTAGAATCTATATTTACTCCCAGCATGTTATACTTTTTTAGGAAATGGCAAATTGAGAGCAAGGGTGATCTGGAGGGAGGGTGGGAAGGGGGAAAAAGTGTGTATGTATGTGTGTGTGTGTGTGTGTGTGTGTGTGTGTGTGAGAGAGAGAGAGAGAGAGAGAGAGAGAGAGAGAGAGAGAGAGAGAGAGAGAGAGAGAGAGAGAAACTGAACAGAGTATATGACCTATTATACAATAATCTGAATTTCACGTGCAAGTAAAACAATGCTTAGGATCATCCAATGCAGATTAAAGTCCTACATGGAAAAAGAGATGCCAGATGACTAAGCTAGCTTTAGAAAAAAACTAAGGAACATGACACATTATAGCTGATGCACACTGGATAATTGAGAAAATCATGGTCACAATATGCTCAGAAAAATGGGAACCCTAGAATCTCTCATTGTCCTCATGAAAAACATATATATAGGTCAGGAAGATGTAGTAAAGACAGACAGATGCAGTGAAGCAGACTGATTCCAACGGAGTTTAACAACACTGAATATTCTTTTCTTATTTAGTCTTATCTATATGCTGAATATACATAAAGGGGAACTAGACCAGAAGATGAGCTTGGTTTTAGGCTCTAATAATAAAAATCAAGGACCACAAAGGTGCTTTTTTACGAGACAACTGGACTTCCTTGTTTTTCTTTGAAGACATTTCGCTTCTCATCCAAGAAGCTTCTTCAACTCTGACTGAATGGTGGGGTATGGAAAGATTTGTATTCCTTGCAGACAGCTGGTTATTTGCATTCTTTCAGAGTGTCGTTGAGGCCACATGGAGATTTATCTGTGTCCTCAGGGTCACCTTAGTGCAAATGTATGTGTAGCCTTCTTGGCTGCAGGATATTTCTCTGCCCCGTGTCCCTTCACTGTTGAAGACAGGCCCAGGCTGTTGGGGATGAGTCTGTGTTGTCTGCATCTCAAACTGAAGTGAAAGTGGTTCATGTAGTCTGCAATGTTTTCTGGAAATCCATTCATCATAATAAGATGGTGGTAAATCAGCCCATGTGTTGACTGACAAAGGACCCATTTCCCTGGCTTCAATCATTTCCCTGGCTATCTTTGTTCCTGCTCGGCCAACAATCTTAGTAGCTGCAAATTTGAATATCTATCCTTGTAAAAGTTGGACTTAAAAGAAGCAGGATAGGAAGAGTATTGACTCATTTGAATATTGGTGCTGTGTTCTGAAGAACACTGTGAACAAATGCATTTCCGTACAAATTACTGAAGAGTTCTCACTCAAGATACAAATCATCAGTCAATCACAAATGCCAGGTATCTTGAATAGAGAAACAAATTATTTTTTCTTTCCTAACTTTGCACAAGTTATGGGATCCATTTATGCCGGTGGAAAGTCCTTCCCTCAGTAGAAGTGGAGGCCTCAGGAACAACCTGTCCCCCATTTTTGATGCTGTCCCCAGGAAGATTAAGACCACTTCATAGGTTCACCAAGGAGACCACGCTTAATGACCTCTAGGGTGTTTAGGAATTGGAACATTTACATCCCAAATACTCTCTGACTACTTGTTAAGCAGGAATACTAGGCCTGTCCTGGCACGACCAAAGAGGCAGAATCCAATTCTCTCTGAGTCACACATTTATTCAGATCTGGACAAAGGTGGGTCCTAATGAGCCTATTGTCAAGAATGAACTGGTATCTGGGAACCTCAGAGTTAGTTTTGCCTCGACATTACTATGCAGTGTATTCAATAAACAGTAAGAGTTTCAGAAACTAAATGAACCTGGAATTTTATTTGGATCCTCGAGCTGGATGTTGACACCCATTCAAATTAGGTGATCAATGAAACTACCCTGGAGGACAAATATAGGAGCCCCCTAACAAACTTGCTCACCCTGAAGAAGCTACATGGATAAGCAATGAAATGTTTCAAACCAACAAGAAAAGAAGTCCGGTTACCATGATTCAACTTGCAGACAACTCTAACTGAACGACTGAGAATCTTCATCAACAACTTTGCACAAGATTTCCCACAGTGACTTCATCTCCATGCTCCATGTTCTCATGATGTTATACTTGGGGCCACCTTGGGCCACACTTTCATGTGACCATCAATGAGGCATAAAAATGAGGATGCACAGATGAATAACAGGAGTGACTAAAACCCCAAACGTCTAGAATTCCCACCTTCCTGTGTGGAGATGGTCCCCTCTGCACAAAGAACACACTTGTAGCAGCAGACTGGATCTCCTTCTGGAACGAGCTTGACCCATCCGGGATAACAACTTTCGACACACCTGGAAGAGGGCATGGACTACATAGATAAAAAGAGATATTAATGAACAGGTCTTAGGAGTTCTGCATTTAAGGAACAGGACAGGACAGGACAGGACAGGACAGGACAGGACAGGACAGAAGAGAAGAGAAGAGAAGAGAAGAGAAGAGAAGAGAAGAGAAGAGAAGAGAAGAGAAGAGAAGAGAAGAGAAGAGAAGAGAAGAGAAGAGAAGAGAAGAGAAGAGAAGAGAAGAGAAGAGAAGAGACCTTGGAGATCTCCTAGTCCAACCCCCTGCTCAGCAGGAAATCCTATACCATTTCAGAGAAATGTTCAGGTGCTTTGGAGAATAGCTTGACTCCCTCTTCTTTGTGGCAACCCCTGAGATATTGCAAGATTGCTATCATGTCACCCCTAGTCCTTCTTTTCATTAAACTAGACATACCCAATTCCAGCAACCGTTCTTTATATGCTTTAGCCTCCAGTCCCCTGTTCATCTTTGTTGCTCTTCTCTGTACTCTTTCTAGAGTCTCAACATCTTTTTTACATCATGGTGACCAAAACTGGATGCAGTATTCCAAGTGTGGCATTACCAAGGCCCTAAAGGAAACTAAACTTGGTTTAACTAAAAATTGGTGTTCAACACTAACTTTCTTCAACTGGGATAAATGCAGATGGCTTCTCAGTTAATCTCCTCTTCCATTATCCCCTCCTTTTTTTCTCTTGGTTGATTTTTAAGCTGTAAGTATCTTTAGGCAAGAAACAATGTGGGGTAGTGGTTAAAGCATCTGCCTTTAAACCAGGCAACCATGATATCCATGATTGCTCCTTAGGCACAAATCCAGTTGGGTGACCTGAGGTCACTTGCTCTCTCTCAGCCTTAGGGAGAAGGGAATGGCAAGCCACTTTTGAAAGTCTGGCCAAGAAAACTGCAGGAACTTCTCCCGCTAGTCACCAGGAGTCAATACTGACCAGTAGGCACAAAACAGACAAACAAACCAAAAACTTGGGCAAAACTTCTAAACAGAATCTCAAAAGGTTCTGAATGACTAATGCTAGCAGAACATGAGACCTTATTTATAATGTTCAGTAAATATTTGAAAAAGCAAGAAGGAAGTAAGGAAGTAAGGAAGAAAAGAAAAAAGAAAAGAAAAGAAAAGAAAAGAAGACTATATGTGCCTCACTAATCGTAGTACAGTAAGTAAGGAACACGGTAACAACAGGACAAACATTAAAGGTGACCAAACTAATGACGATAATACAATAAATAGCCTTAGGAATGAGAATAAAGATTTTAAAATGGTAAATAGATTCTACCTTTTAGATTAAAGAAACCAGCAGTGAAGAAATATACCACAGTTGATAAGGTAGCAAGGAAGGAATTGGAAAAGATATTCAGATGTTGTGCTGTGTCCTACAATCCATTGCCAGAATGCTGCTAGCAACGATGGGATATGTGTGGAAGTGATGTTCTCACCTGATTAAGCCATTTTGGCCACACAATGGCATCCTCCTTGATAATCAACTTGGACTCCAAGGATCCCTGTTCCTCTATGCTCCCAAAGATGACTTGATTGACAGATTTATTGGGCAACTTCACCCAGTAGACAATGTCTAAGTCAGCTACCAGCTCTCCATCCTTATTTAGGTATACACTGTCTATGGAACTGTTGTAAAATTGAGAATTTTGTAGAAAAGGATGCAGCTAGAATGACAAATTTTAGAAAGTATATTGAAGGGAAGGAAATAAATATTCTTTAACTCTGCTCATTTCCAACTTTGAGCCTCTTAGACTCAAAAGAGGGATCTAGTGTAGATAACTCCTCACCCAACAAGGATACCCTCAATCTTAAATTTCAATTCAGAATAGAGCTGGAAGGGACCTTGGAGGCCTTCTAGTCCAACCCTCTGCTGAAGCAGGAGACCCTATATCATTTCAGACAATTGACTATCCAGTCTCTTCTTAAAAGCCTCCTGTGATAAAACACCACAACTTCTGAAGGCAAGCTGTTCCACTGATTAATTGTCCTCACTGTTAGGAAGTTTCTCTTTAATTCTAGGTCGCTTCTCTCCTTGATTAGTTTCCATCCATTGTTTCTTGTCTTGCTCTCTGGTGCTTTGGAAAATAAGTTGACTCTTCTTTGTGGCAGCCTCTCTGGAATATTGCTATCATGTCACCCCTAGTCCTTCTTTTTTCTAGACTAGCCATAACCAATTCCTGCAACCGTTCTTTGTATGTTTTAGTCTCCAGTGCTTAATCATCTTAATTGCTCTTCTCTGCACTCTTTCCAAAGCCTCAACATCTTTTTTGTAATGTGTTGACCAAAACTGGCTGCAGTATTTCAGGTATAGTCTTACTAAGGTCTTATAAAGCAGTACTAATATTTCATGTCAGTTTGATTCTATGCCTCGTTCATACAACCAAGGATTGCATTAGCTTTTTTGGCTCCTGACACACACTGCTGGCTATATTTAAGTGATCATCCACTAGGACTCCAAGGTCTCTCTCACAGTTACTGAATTTGAGCCAGATTTCACCTAATCTGAACCTGTACCTTTGGTTTTTCCTGCGTAAGTGTAAAACCTGCTTTTCTCCACATTAAATTTCATTTGTGGGATAGATACGATAGATAAGATCTCCATTTCCTAGCCAAGGAAGCTAGCATTTTCTGAGACACTTCCATGCTCATGTGGCCAGCATGACTATATCTTGAGATGCACTGAACACTGCTACCTTCCCAGTGAAATACTACCTATTTATCTACTCGCATTTGCATGTTTTCAAACTGATAAGTCGGCAGGATAAGATAAGATAACTTTTATTATCATTTTTTACTGTTGGCACACTGACACGACATTAAAAATGAAATTTTGTTGCTTACTGTCTAAAGTGTACACATACATAACATGCATTTAAACATGTATGTATAAACCTACACCTTGCATATAACTAACATATAATATTAATCACTGTCCATCTTGAATACATAGCAGAAAGAGGAATCTTTAGAGTTCACAAGGTTAATACCGTATGAAACAAAACTAGACTGAATCTGCATATTCTGCTTCAGATACCACAAAGAAACAAAGAAAACAGGTCATGAACAGGGTGTGTAGAGTCCAAGACAATCCTGCAGACTCTGCTCAACAACGCTTATATGCTATGTCCTGGATGGAAGGGAGTGAACTGCCAATAATCTTTTCTGCCATCCTCACCACTCTCTGCACTGCCTCCTGTGTGAAGCAGTGATGCTTCCAAACCAGATAGTAATGCAATATGACAGGATGCTCTCAATTGTCCCTCTATAGAAAGTGGTAAGGACAGGGGAAGGAAGATGTACTTTTCTCACGAGACGTAGAAAATGGGAGGCCCTGCTGTGTCCACTTACCAGTGTCTCACTGTGGAGTGACCAAGCCAGCCTACTTGTTAACTGCACACCCAGGAATTTGATGCGAATTTGATCCACAGGTGAATCATTAATACACAGAGGAGTGTGACTGTGCCTGCGTTTTCTTAAATCAACAATGATCTCTTTGGTTTTTCCAATGTTTAAAACTAGGCTGTTTTCTTACACCAGTTCACCAAACTCTCAACCTCCTTGCAGTAAGCATCCTCACTGTCACCCTCATTGTCATAGTGCCCATTGTTCAAGTCTGTCAGATCCTTTTGATCCTGAGCTTGTCTTCTGGGGCATTGGCTATTCCTACTAGTTCAGTGTCATCTGCAATTTAATGAGTTCCCCATATATTCCCTTATCTAAGTCATTTATGAAGATATTGAAGAGTACTGGGCCCAAACAGAACCTTGTGGCACCCCACTGCTTCTTCCTTCCATGTAGATGTAGGACTACATTAAGGACTACTCATTGAATATGGTTTGTCAGTCAGCTACAAATCCCTCTGGTGGTGATGTTGTCTATTCCACATTTTTCTAGTTTACCAGAGTAAGTTGTCTACTTTGTTGAATGCCTTACTGAAATCTAAGTATACTATGTCCATATCATTTTGCTGGTCTACTAATTTAATCCCTCCATCAAAGAATGAAATAAGATTGGTTTGGCATGATCTCTAATGAAACCTCTGCAAGAAAACAAGCCGCTCAGAGAGCACCAAGGACTCCTCAGTTCAACCCTGAGCTACAAATATTCTCCTTTATTGCAAACCACAAAGCATTTCACCTTCAACTTTTTGCAAAGTGATGATTGCATTAGACAGAGGAATCAGAGACGGAAACAAAAAATACCTGCCAAGGCTGCAGCCTCTGAATTCCTGAATTCTCCCTCCTTTTCCTCCTCTTCCACGTGGATCCGTAAGAGTAGGCAGCTTTAAGGCCGGCCACAGCCCAGATGGTGTTGTAGAGGCGGTAGCCACTGAGGAAAGCACCCTTTCAATCTGCTCCTGGGGCAAAGTCCTCAGCTTCTCTCTCTCTCTGCATCTTATCAGCCAGCACAGCATTCAAGGAATGTCGAATGCTCGATCATACCGCTGCATTGAAGCAAAGAAGACAACATATCATCGTATTTTACCTTCTTTCTGGTCTGGATGGAGAAGGAAAAAAAGCCATAGTTACTGGAAAGAGAGAGCAGAATACCTCAAGTCAAGGACAATATTCCTCATTGCTGTAATGATCCAGATTTTCCCTTGTTTGGGTTTTATTTCCTCCTCAAAGACTTTTCTATAAGACGCATTCTAAAAAAGCCAGATTGTGTCTCCATCAAGAAAAGATATACATTGATTTGTTTCCATTTGAGAAAGATATCAGAAGGGATATCCACTTGATACCGATTTATCCCTGAGATAGTTAGTGAGAAAAGGACACAAATGTCATTTGTTTCCAGGAGTGGCGTCAATGTTTTCAGAAACACCTCTCCTTTGTCTGTGTCTGGAGCAACGAGGCCGATGGACATCCACCTGAAATAAAGGAGGAGTTTGACCATCCCTAAATATTGGATTCCCTCTTCAGGCACCATCCGGTAGAAAAAATGGGAACAGGGCTATATTGCTCAACACTTGTGAAACAAAGCATAAGATATCTGGAATGAAGAAGGGATTGAATGAAAAGAAGGGATTGCTGATGAGTCATGTTAAACCTGTAAAAAACACTCCGGGGACATATTCATACAAATGACAAATACAGGCAGTTTTCAACTTACAACCTTAATGGAGCCTCATGTCTATGGAGATTCTCAGTCGTCCAGGTCATGGTGTCCCAAAGGTGCTTTTCAGAAGGCAACTGGACTTTCTTGTTTTTCTTTGAAGGATGACTGAGAATCTCCATAGACATTTAGCTATGCACTTTGGGATGAACAGCCGTCAAATGGTGCGGGAGTATGAATGGATTTCCAGAACACTTTGCAGATACAGGACCAACTGCGCTTCAGTCTGAGATGCAGACAACACAGACTCATCCCCAATAGCCTGTGCCTGTCTCAACAGTGAAGGGACCCAAGGCAGAAACATCCTCCAGCCAGAAGGCTCCACACACATTTGTACCACCCAGGTGACCCTGAGGACATAGATAAACCTCCAAGTGGCCTCAACGACTCTCTAAAAAGAATGCAAATAATCAGCTGTCTGCAAGGAATATAAATCCTTCCATTCCCTACCATCTATTCAGAACTTAAGAAGCTTCTTGGATGAGAAGCGAAATGTCTTCAAAGAAAAACAAGGAAGTCCAGTTGCTTTCCTGAAAAATCACCTTAATGGAGCCTCCCCATTATGGCTGTAAACTGCGGGGGTCATGATGTGACTGGATCCAATTTTATGATCTTTCTTACAGTATTACTCAAGCAATGCCATGGTCATAAAGTGACTGCTGCAGTCATTCAATGAACACACACAATTATTAATTGAACCCATTGTTCACTATGGGCGTATGTCAACATCCAACTCAAGATCCAAATAAATCACCAGGACCATTCCATTTCCAAAATCCTTACTATTTATTGAATACACGGCATAGTACTGTCGAAGCAAAATTCACTTTAAGATTAAACAATAGACTCTTCACTCAAGCCCCCACCGTCTCATAGTCCCTATAACAATTTCCCTTTGTTATGGGAACTGTCTGCTTTTCTTCCACACCTGCTTCAGTGTCCTTGGAAATGGCTCAGGCTATCATGGTCTTCAGCAGAATCAAAAAGGTTCCATTTCACCATGTAAAACTTTTAAGCAACACCTTCTCCCCCACTCTAATGAACAAGTGAAATATAGAGGCACGTAGCTGTGAAAGTTTCATTCTTGACAGCCTATTTATTTGTTGATTGACTGATTGATTGACTGATTGACTGATTGATTGATTGATTGATTGATTGAAGAATATGTGTAGCTCAGGGTTGAAATGAGGGTGATGAGCAGTGGTCCTGATGACATTACCTAGTTTGGGTAATGAATGTCTGCAGAAAAACAACCATGCTCAGAAAGCACCAAGGACTCCTCATTTATTTATATACTTATTTATTATTCATATTCCATATTTCTTTTTTCCCCCATATATTTTTATTGATTTTTTTAAACATAAATCACTTAATACTTGGTAACAGTGTGTTTGCTGGGTTTACATTTGTAAAGAAAAATCATTAACAATTGGTTTCTATAATCCTAATCCACATAGTACATTTAGTTGATTTCCCTTTTCCCCAAATGTCTTCTTTGCAAAACTTTGAAATAATACAGTTCTTATTATTTGATAAATAACAGTTACATATATGATTTTCCCAATATTCCTAGAAATAATGATCACATCAATATAATATTTCTTTTCTATCTAATCATTCTGGTTGCCTCATCTTATATCCTGTTACAGTCCTTATTTAGATTTGTTTCTCCCATAAAGTTCAAAGTATTCTTGCTGATTAAGATTTTCTCAACAGTTAATTACATTTAAAGATTTAAATCCATTTTTCCCATATAAACCATCTCAACACTTTTACATTTGTTAAAGAATAGTAAAAACATGAAGAAAAGGAAAAGAAGCAAGAGTAAGAAACATAAGTAAAATACTACTTAAAAATATATTTCCTCCTAAGCGAATATATATTAATTCCCAAAATTTCTTATTCTTTTTAACCATGATTAAAAACTATATTTAATCTTTAAATATTCCATTTAATGTGCCTAGTCATCTAATCCTTTCCTTCCAGGAAATTAAATGTAGAATAGAAAAGGGAAAATCAGATTCCTCACCCAGTTTCAAGCATGCTGTTTACTGTAGTGCTGTTAGTTTTTTTGCAAGTAGCTTGGGCTGATCGATGAAATACAGGCCTTTCTCCAGTCGGGTTAGAAGGCTTTCCCCAAGATGAACAAAACGACCGCCGTCATTCCAGAGTCACTCTCCAGGGGCTTGGACCCATTAGGGTCTCCAGGCAGGATGAAATTTGGCCGCGGGGGTGCAGTGGTCTGCAAGTCCTCATATTCTATATTTCTTAACTATGCCTCTCTTTGGAGAGGGTTTTTTGCTGAAAACTAGTTGTAAACACTGGCTTTCAACAAAACATCCCAATCAGAAGGGCCTAATTGGGATGCTGCCAAGGGCCCATTAATTCCCTCTTCAAGGACCCTCCGGTAAAAAGGGGACAGGGTCTTATGCTCAACACTTGGAAAACAAAAGCATGAGATATCTGAATGAAAGGAAGGGATTGGTTATGTCCTTTAAGACAGGCTTTCCCAACCTTTCCAGTTAGGGGCCCAGCGTGGAGGGGGGGAGGGAGGAAGAGGGGATGGTTTGTGTGAGGGGCAGCTTCATTTGTGTTATAGGCACAAATTGCTTGCACAAGTGGGCTATGAGCAACAGTGCCCACTGCTCATATGAGGATCTACCACTGATGTGGCCCGGTTGCGAATAGACCACAGCCCAGTAATCGGCTATGGCCACAGGTTGGGGACCCCTGCTTTCACTGGTTCGTTCTTTGAAGAATAAATTGAGATCAGCTTGCTGCATGATTTCATTATGTATATCAAAGGTTATTCCCAAGGATAAAGTGAATGCATTTCTTCAGTCCAGGATATTATACCACAGATCCTTGTCACTTTCTAACTGCACACTATTACACTGTTTGCTCTGCATTGAGTTTTCAGGTGGAATTTTAAGGGAGAAATGGATAGTTTTCAGTTTTTCCAGCTTTACCTGTGGGATTTTGTAGATGCCTGAGAGGGTCGAAATCTGGATGGAGATGTCAGAGTCTGTCTCATCAGAACAACTGGCAGGTTCTCCTCTCCTCCACACATATAATTTGGAATATTGGCTTGTCCAAAAGAAAGAGGTCTAGCAAGTCTGCAGAAGTATTTCTTCAGTGCCATAGGTATCATGGACGTTGTAGCCCAGAGTGATATTCGATAAGATACTCGGATTCTGGTTGATCTGTTGAATGGTGTACAAGAAAGAAAGGGGAGCCATATTTTTTTGCTTCTAACTGCAAAAAGAAATAGGATCACACAATCATCCTCCATTTCGCTTCTGGGTCATAACATGTTCTCTGCTTCTGGGAGTTTCTCGTGAAATCTATGATAGACTAGACATTTTGAAGGAAGGGGGACACCATTGCAATGGAGCTGGGAGTCTGAATGCTAGTACTAGTCCCTGAAATCTCTCCAAATAAAGGAGGAATCAGAAGATAACCCACTTGTTCTCTGCCCAGCTGCTCCCTATAAATAAATGACAGGAATAAACGATGTTGCGTGGCTGGGAGGTGTAGGATATGCTCACCCGGATATAATGTAGCCTATATGGACATTAAGTCCTGCTAAACTTCATTTCCAATGCCAATAATTTTTAACAAGGATTTATTCATGAAGACCAGTGTCTGTCGTTACCTAAACGACAGCTAAAGGATAATATTAGAATTGGTGTTGGACATTTTAGGATATTTGAAACAAATAATGAAAACAAGCTGCATAGCTAAATATCTATGGAGATTCTCTTGGTTTGAAAGAGGGGTCAAAGAGGCCATCTATGTCAAAATTGTACAGCCAGCCGTCTCTCAACAGCGGGGAGGAATATGACATCATCTATCTCCAGTCTACAACACAGTCCTTTCAGCAGTCTCCAAGAAGGCTCCACACCCTTTTGCACCACTCAGACGATGCTGACGACACAGACAAACCTCCAACTGGCCTCATGACTCTCTAAACGAATGCAAATGACCAGCGGTCTGCAAGTAGAAATCCTTCCATTCCCCACCATCCAGTCAGAGCTGAAGAAGCTTCTTGGATGGGAAGCAAAACATCTTCAAAGAAAAACAAGAAAGTCCTTGCCTCATGAAAAATCACCTTGGGGACAAGCTGCATAGTTGTTTTTTTTTAGATGCAGAGAAGGCTTTTGATATTTTGAATCTGGGGTTGCTTGATTTGAAATTATACCTCGCAGCTTGTTCAATTTGAATGCAAGAGTGGTTGTTCATGAGAAATAAAAGGACATGACTGAAGATTTAGGTGGCATGGATATATAATAACAATAACAATAATAATAGAGTTGGAAGGGACCTTGGAGATCTTCTACTCCAACCCGCTGCTCAGGCAGGAAACCCTACACCATTTCAGACAAATGGTTGTTCAGTCTCTTCTTAAAAACTTCCAGTGCTGGAGTATTCACAGCTTCTGGAGGCAGGTTGTTCCACTGATTAATTGTTCTGTCAGGAAATTTCTCCTTAAATCTAGGTTGGTACTTTCCTTGATTACTTTCATCCATTGCTTCTTGTCCTGCCTTCAGTGTTTTGAAGAATAGCTTGACTCCCTCTTCTTGGTGGCAGCCCCTGAGATATTGGAAGACTGCTATCATGTCACCCCTCGTCCTTCTCTTCATTAAACTAAATATACCCAATTCCAGCACGGTTTGTTATATGTTTTAGCCTCCAGGCTCCTGATCATCTTTGTTGCTCTTCACTGCACTCTTCAGGGTCACAACATCTTTTTACATCATGGTGACAAAACTGGATGCAGTTTCCAAGTTAGGCCTTACCAAGGTGTTATAAAGTGATATTAACACTTCGTGTGATCATTAACACTTCACGTGATCAATTTATGTACATCAAAGATAAGATGAATGCAGATTTTAAAAGCCATTTTGTTAGAGATCCATACCAA
>JALGBA010000967.1:610000-717500 GCA_023970755.1 Azemiops feae
AGTGTTGTGGGAATTAGTTGTTTAGCAGAGTGATGGCATGGGGGGAAAACTGTCCTTGTGTCTAGTTGTTTTGGTGTGTAATGTGGCCTATAGCATCGTCCCAAGGGAAGAAGTTGAAATAGTTTATATCAAGGAGGTGAAGATAGGTAGGTTATAGGTGAAGATAGGAAGTTCTGATATGGAAGCATTTTGCCTCATCCATTCCAAGTGGGTAATCTCTAGGGCAATGTTTCTCAATATAAGCAACTTTAAGATATGTGGATCTCAATTCCCAGAATCCTCCAGCCTGGCTGGCTGGCTGGGGAATGCTGGGAAGTGAAGTCCACATATCTTAAAGTTGCTAAGATTGAGAAACATTTCTCTAGGGCAGGGGTGTCAAACTCGCAACGTCACGTGACATGTCGCGATGTATTGTGACTTTTTCTCCATTGCTGGCAATGGGGTGGGCACGGTTTTGGTGTGATGCATCCGGCCCACGGGCCGGCAGTTTGACACCTCTGCTCTAGGGCATATGAAGGAATCTTGAGGTGACACTATCAGCACTTGAGATCTATTTGGATACAATTGTCCAGTTTATGTCTAGGGAGATTCTCAATCATCCAGGTCTTGATTATCCCAAAGGTGATTTTTCAAGAGGCAACTGGACTTTGTTTTTCTTTGAAGACATTCCCCTTCTCATTCAAGAAGCTTCTTGAACTCTGACTGGATGGTGGGAAATGGAAGGATTTATATTCCTTGCAGACAGCTCGTCATTTGCATTCTTTTAGAGAGACCACTTGGAGGCCTCTTGGAGGTTCATCTGTATCCTCAAGCCATTTGCACTAAGGTGACCTTGAGGACACAGATAAACCTCCAAGTGGCCTCAATGACTCTCTAAAAGAATGCAAATGACCAGCTGTCTGCAAGGAATATAAATCCTTCCATTCCCCACCATCCAGTCAGAGCTGAAGAAGCTTCTTGAATGAGAAAGGAAACATCTTCAAAGAAAAACAAGGAAGTCCAGTTGCCTCTTGAAAAAGCACCTTTGGGACAACTGTCCAGCTTGTCTGCTGTAGGACTGCCCATCTCCTTCTTCATTGCTGGCCACTACACCTCTGTGTCATCAATGCAGTGGGTGTGGATTTGGATGGACTCCGGGAGACAGTGGTAGATGGGAGGGGGCTAGTTTGCTGTGGTCTGTGGGAATGGAGAAAGTCAGGCATGACTTAGCAACTCAATAACAACAACTGTGAGACCCATTTAATTGTGGCTGTAAGAGGGTAAGGCACTCACCATGAAGTAAAAAACATGTTGAGACTCTGGAAAGAGTGCAGAGAAGAGTAACAAAGATGATCAGGGGACTGGAGGCTAAAACAAATAACGAACAGTTGCTGGAATTGGGTATGTCTACTTTAATGAAAAAAAAGGACTAGGAGGGACATGATAGAAGTGTTCCAATATCTCAGGCGTTGCCACAAAGGAAAGCGAGTCAAGCTATTCTCCAAAGCACCTGAAAGCAGGACATGAAGCAATGGATGGAAACTAATCAAGGAGCGAAGCAATCTAGAACTGAGGAGAAATTTCCTGACAGTTAGAGAACCAGTGGAACAACCTGCCTCCAGAAGTTGTGAATGCTCCAACACTGGAAGTTTTTAAGAAGAGATTGGACAACCATTTGTCTGAAATGGTGTAGGATTTCCTGCCTGAGCAGGGGGTTGGACTAGAAGACCCCCAAGGTCCCTTCCAACTCTGTTATTCTATTCTATTCTATTCTGCTCTGCTCTGCTCTGCTCTGCTCTGCTCTGCTCTGCTCTGCTCTGCTCTGCTCTGCTCTGCTCTATTCTATTCTATTCTATTCTATTCTATTCTATTCTATTCTATTCTATTCTATTCTATTCTATTCTATTCTATTCTATTCTATTCTATTCTATTCTATTCTAGGGAGGGAGCTGTTAAAAAGGGACTTGGAGAGAATATTACATAGTCCGGAGATAGAGGGCATAATGTGAGAAACAAACTCAAAATAAACCTGCCTTGATTTTGCTTAATGCAAGATGGGACAGAAAGAAAGCATCTCAAAAATCAAAGCATTCCCAGTTCTCTTTATTTCACATCTTTGAAAAACAGGACAAAGACACTTACAAAAACAAGAGCAGAATATCTCCAATTCCAATATACATATTAATTTAACCCATATTCACATTATTAATAAAGAACAGCCAAGCCAGGGTGCATTATAAGAATGCACCCATTTAGTCTTTGACATGATTTTTCCCACGTGCACATTGCACCAGGTTTTGTAATGTGAGAGTACATATGATCTGATTTTCACCTTCTTGAGACTGTAGTAAGAACACAACTCCCCCAATCCTTTTTACTAGGCCTCCCAAATTACAAGAATAAAGCTCAGGAAAAGAAATACAGAAACAATGTTTCACTCATGAAGCCCCTGGCTATTGTGAAAAGCAGAAATATTGAAACAAACTTGTAGATTTACAAAGAGAGCTTGCTAACGATAATAGACTAAAGATAAAGGGATAAAATTAATTACATTTGTTTGAGAGAAATAGGACCAAGGAAGCCAATAATTAAGACCCATCACGAGCCTTTGCGAAACAAGTAAAACCAGTCAAATAACAAAACACACAAAGCAAGCCTCTAGATTACGAAATGCTGTGAAAACTGTATAAAAAATCCATGTACTCAACATGTACTCAACAACTGCATGTTGTTGCTGGTTCTGCTCATCAATAAACAAGATCCTTCTTTCCTAAGCAGGCAGCCTCCATTTTTATTCCCGGCTTGGAACTGGACCTGATTTTTCTTTCAACACCTCTTTAGGGAATAATTATATGCACAGGTGCTGCTACCATAAATCTCTCTCCCCTGTAAAGGCCATCTCACCTCCCTTGATTTGCAGGGAGACCAATATAATACAAAGCTAAAATCCACCTACATAGGCATTCAACCACCCCCTTCAGAACTCTGATCTTATTGGTACAGGCAATCCCTGTGAACAATGTTGGCTCCATCTCAGCTTCTGATAATTTTCAGACTTTTTTCTTCTTCTACAGAGGAAGATGCCAAAAAAACTCTCTATTTCTCTAATCTCTCTCTCTCTCTCTCTCTCTCTCTCTCTCTCTCTCTCTCTCTCTGTCTGTCTGTCTATCTGTCTATCTGTCATCTATCTATATCTATCTATCTATCATCTATTGTTTATTTATATATCTATCTATCATCTGTCATCAATCTATCTATCTATCTATCTCTATCGATCTATCTATGTATCTATCTCTATCGATCTATCTATGTATCTATCTCTATCTATCTATCTATCTATCTATTATCTATTATCTATTATCTATCTATCTATCTATCTATCTATCTATCTATCTATCTATCTATCTATCCATCCACCTATCATCCATCTATCTAATCTTACAGTCTTCAAGGTTGAGAAAGGCACTTCTAAAAGATATCATGATTTTTCTACATTAAAAAGTTTTATCCAAGTTTGGACAGTGAATCATCCCAGGTGGAGGAACCACAGCTGGACCTTTTGGTCAACATGTTTTCTCTGCCCCCGCATTGCAGACACAGAGACAATCAATCCTGTCGCTAAGGACTGGGGTTCTTTGCTCTATGATTATCAAAATGACAGTCATTTTCTCTTCTTAAAAACAACCCCAGGGACTTTTGCAAAGATTGTCTTTTGAGTTGAGCATGAACAAGAGCGGGCGATGTTTTCAGTCCAAGGCTGCACAGACTGACTCATGAACGCCTCCTGTCTACTGAGAGCTTTGACCAAGGTCCAGCTGAGGGGAAGAAGATGTAAGGGTTCTCCATTCCTATCCTCTCTGGGAAAGGAATCAAAGGCTCGACTTTCAGGAGGACTTGGAAAGCTTCTCCTCATGTTCCTAATCAGTTGTGAAGCACAAAACAATTCTTCTAATGGTCACCAAAATGTTACTGGTGTTTTTCCTGCTTCTGATGCTGCTTCTACATTCAACCTGTGGGGTGTGGAAGACCAAATGCTCCTTGACTCTGGAAGGGATTATAACACAGCGAGTGCATGATTTCAAGGCAGCAGACTATATCCTTGGTGGGATTGCTTCTGAAAATATGGTTATGCGCCCATTTTACCATTTCAACGTCTCTCCCTCTACCGAAGAATACTTCCAGTGAGTCCAAAGGAGGGGGTGGAATTGCCTCTAGTTAATTCACTCCTGATTTCACCAACATTAGTTCACCAACTTCTACTAGGGACTCCCTGCACTAATGGCTGCTCCTTAAATCTCTGTCTTATCTGGGGAAGGCTTTTATGATCTATTTATTTAGAGTTTTTCAATGTAGGTGTACTTCTTCCTTACTCTGAAGTAACTCTGAATGGGAACGCCATGTCCAGAATACAGCACGTAATCAATTCTGAAAGCACGATTAAAGCTTCTCCGTTCTATTGTAGCCTGTATTTGCTTTTGTTTGTCAGTTTCTCAATGTTTTTATTTCCTGGAAGTGACATTTTTTTCTGGTATGAGGTCCAATGAGTTCATGCTTTCTCCCACTCTTCAGTTTGCATCACAGCTTCCTTTGTAATGAGGATAACTTCTCTGTTGCTAAGATTGCTAAATAATTTCCATGACAACTTCAACCACATATCCACCTAATCTGACCATACAAAGAGAAACATGGCTCATTATGGTTATGAGAGTAGTTGGCAATATAAACTCTCTTCTCTTTTTAGCTTTAATCAAGACAGCTAAGTAGTGCTTAGACACTCAGGAAGGAAAGAGTTATTGGAAGGGCTGAAGGCAGAGGGAGTTGGTTTCAACTGTATATTAATCTTTAAAATCTTCTCCTTGACAAAATTCTAGTATGTCACCATAAGTTAGCCATTTGTCTCTACTTGATCATTTCTCTTCTGTACAATACATCTTGTGCAGAGAACCCTAAACGTATTTTCCATCACAGCCTAGGTTTCTATCAATTCCATATTCTTGGTATGGCATATCTAAGAAAACGGCTTTTAAAATCTGCATTAATCTTACCTTTGGTGTACATAAATATCCATGCCATCTAAATCTACAGTCATGTCCTTTTATTTCTTATGAACAACCAATCTTGCATTCAAATTAAACAAGCTGCAAGTTATAATTTCAAATCAAGTAACCCCAGATTCAGAATATCAAAAGCCTTCTCTGCATCTAAAAAAAAAAAATCTATGCAGCTTGTCCCCAATGTGGTTTTTCATGAGGCAAGTGGACTTTCTTGTTTTTCTTTGAAGATGTTTTGCTTCCCATCCAAGAAGCTTCTTCAGCTCTGACTGGATGGTGGGGAATGGAAGGATTTATAGTCCTTGCAGACAGCTGGTCATTTGCCTTTTTTTAGAGGGTCGTTGAGGCCACTTGGAGGTTTATCTGTGTGCAAATGGGTATGGAGCCTTTTTGAAACTGCTGAAAGGACTGTGTTGTAGACTGGAGATAGATGATGTTGTATCCCTCCCCCTCTGTTGAGAGAGGGCTGTACAATTTTGACATACATGGCCTCTTTGATCCCTCTTTCATGAATAAATTCTTGTTAAAATTATTGTCATTAGAAATGAAGTTTAGCATATAGGCTACATTGTATCTTTGTGAGCATATGCTATGCCTCCCAACCACTCAACATTCATTCATTCCTGTCATTTATTTATAGGGAGCAGCTGGGTGGAGAACAAGTGGGTTATCTTCTGATCCCTCCGTTATTTGGAGGGATTTCAGGGGCTAATACTAGCACTCAGCCTCCCATCTCCATTGCAATGGTGTCCCCCTTCCTTCAAAAATGTCTACTCTGCCATAGAATTCACTGGAAACTCCCAGAAGTAAGTAATATATTATGACACAGAAGCTAAATGGAGGATGATGGTGTGATCCTATTTCTTTTTGCAGGGCAGAAGCAAGAAATATATGGCATCTCCTTTCTTTCTTGTACACCATTCAAGAGATCAACCAGAGTCCAAGTATCTTATCAAATATCACTCTGGGCTACAACGTCCATGATACCTATGGCAGTGAAGAAATGACTTCTGCAGCCTTGCTAGACCTTCTTTCTTTTGGACAAGCCAATATTCCAAATTATATGTGTGTAGAGGAGAACCTGCCAGTTGTTCTTGATGAGACAGACTCTGACATCTCCATCCAGATTTCAACCCACTTAGGCATCTACAAAATCCCACAGGTAAAGCTGGAAAAACTGTCAATTCCTCCCTTAAAATTCCACCTGAAAACTCAATGCAGAGCAAACAGTGTAATAGTGTGCAGTTAGAAAGTGACAAGGATCTGTGGTATAAATATCCTGGACTGAAGAAATGCATTCATTTTTATCCTTGGATTAACCTTTGATATACATAATGAAATGATGCAGCAAGCTGATCTCAATTTGTTCTTCAAAGGACAAGCCAGTAATAGCAGGGGTCCCCAACCCCTGGGCTGCGGCCTGGTACTGGGACGCAGCCCATTTGGAACTGGCCTGTGCAAGTGGCAGGCAGACAGGCAAGCATGCACACCTGCCACTCATACAGAACCATCCCCTCTCCCCCTCCCCTTGCCAGTCTGCCAAGCTGGAAAAGTTGGGGACTGCTGAGTTATAGTATTTTGTCAATGTTCTCTTTTAGAAAATAATAAGAAAGCTTGATTTAGCTGCATGTTCCTTTCTTCCCCCATGGCTGGTTCTTTGCATTCCTTTAATCTTTCTTTCCATTCTTGTGATGTGTAATGTTGCTTACCGTGAAAAAGAAGAACCAAATGGATATGTGAATCCTACAGATATCTTCCAGTCTATTTCTTTTGGAGTTAAACATGTTTCTTTTGTCCACTGTCACAGCTACATATGTGGGATCCATAATTTGAACAGAAATTTCCGCTTTCCGGACTGTCACCACCTACCCCCTAATGATTTATTATGTCATTATAAGCACTTACGTTCCCTGAGGGCATTGACAGGTTTACATTGAATCACTAGTTCTTAAAGCAGGGGTCCCCATCCTGTGGGCTGCAGCCCATTACCGAACTGTGGTGCATTTGAAACCGGGCCACGTTGGGTGTTCATCCCGAACTGCATAACTAAATGTCTATAGAAATTCTCAGTCATCCTTGAAAGAAAAACAAGAAAGTCCAGTTGCCTTCTGAAAAAGCACCTTTGGGACACCATGACCTGGATGACTGAGAATCTCCATAGACATGGTTGTAAGTTGAAAACTGCCTGTATTTTGTCATTTGTATGAATTTATGTCCCCGGAGTGTTTTTTACAGGTTTAACATGACTCATCAGCAATCCCTTCTTTTCATTCCAGATATCTTATGCTTTTGTTTCTCAAGTGTTGAGCAATAAAGCCCTGTTCCCGTTTTTCTACCGGATGGTGCCTGAAGAGGGAATCCAATATTTAGGGATGGTCAAACTCCTCCTTTATTTCAGGTGGACGTCCATCGGCCTCGTTGCTCCAGACACAGACAAAGGAGAGGTGTTTCTGAAAACATTGACGCCACTCCTGGAAAAAAATGGCATTTGTGTCCTTTTCTCGCTAACTATCACAGGGATAAATCGGTATCAAATGGATATCCCTTCTGATATCTTTCTCAAATGGAAGCAAATCAATGTATATCTTTCCTTGATGGAGACACATTCTGAATTCTTTACAATGCATCTTATAGAAAAAGTCTTTGAGGAGGAAATAAAACCCAAACAAGGGAAAATCTGGATCATTACAGCAATGAGGAATATCGTCCTTGACTTGAGGTATTCTCCTCTCTCTTTCCAGTACACCTATGGCTTTTTTTCCTTCTCCATTCAGACTGAAAAGAAGGTAAAATACGATATGGCTGTCTTCTTTGCTTCAATGGAGTGGTATGTTTATGGAGCATTTCGGTGTTCGTATTCAAAACATGCCTTGTCTGTGAATGGCTGGATAAGATGCAGAGAGAGAGAGAAGCTGAGGACTTTGCCCCAGGAGCAGATTGAAAGGGTGCTTTCCCTCAGTGGCTACCGCCTCTACAACACCATCTGGGCTGTGGCCCGGGCCTTAAATGCTGCCTACTCTTACGGATCCACGTGGAAGAGGAGGAAAAGGAGGGAGAAGTCAGGAATTCAGAGGCTGCAGCCTTGGCAGGTATTTTTTGTTTCCGTCTCTGATTTCTCTGTCTAATGTAATCATCACTTTGCAAAAAGTTGAAGGTGAAATGCTTTGTGGTTTGCAATAAAGGAGAATATTTGTAGCTCAGGGTTGAACTGAGGAGTCCTTGGTGCTCTCTGAGCTGGCTTGTTTTCTTACAGATAGTTCATTACCCAACTAGGAAACATCATCAGTGCTAGAAGGGAGTGTGGGAGGAGGAGGAGGAGGAGGATTGTGGGGTCCTTGGTGCTCTCTGTGGTTGCTTGTTTTCTTGGGGATGTTTCATTACCCAAACTAGATTACATAATTAGCAAACTAGCACTGATGATGTTACCTTGTTTGGCTAATGAAATGTCTGCAAGAAAGCAAGCAAGCTCAGAGAGTACCAAGTACGCTTTGTTGTTTGTAAAGAAAAAACCAGGGTATCCGAGAAGAACAAACATGTTTTTCACTCATAATTATCACTGGCTGGCTCTGAGCTTTCTGCTTCTGGTCTTCAGCGTGCCACATTTTGCCAAGTGCCACCTGTCCTCTCTGGGGTCTAGGACAACTTGGCACGGCCAACTCACTGCAGGACAAGAGTTACACTAATATCGAAGAAACGGAAGAATGGAATAATTAAAGGATGCAAAAGGAGGGACAAAATGAAATGTTAATGACAAAAAAATTACAATGTTTTAAAAATTATTTTAAATAATTGAATTGAATTGTAGAATTGTCCTGCGGTGAGTTGTCCCACAGTCAGTTGGCCACACTGGATTGTCCCATTCCATCCTCTGTGATGGTGTGGAGCTGCAAAATAAAGAAGACCTTTTGGTTATTTATATGTCTTCATCGGAATAAAGTCCTCCCTCTGCATCAGTCATGTTGTGTTGAATATTCCCTATCTCCCCGTCAATATATACAGTAGTTTGCCTAGGGAAGTGGGTGCCAGAAAAAAGAGACACTACTTAATAAGAGAATGTTTCTTTTCCTTTTTTTTTTTTTTAAAAAAAGAAGAAATTGTGTATTTCTAAACATTCAGAGGATTTCATTGAATGAGATAGTGCAAACATCATTCCCAGTTTTTCCCCTTCTACCTCTTCTGATAAGAGGATCTTCCAATCACAAAACTGAGATATCATTTCCTGAAGTCCGCAGGTTAGGATTTGAACTAAACAGATTATTGCGCGATTAAGGAGCGAGGGGAGATAATGAGTTTCTAACTGCTGTAAAGAAGGGCGAAAGTAGCTTTTTTCTTCTTTTCCCCTTTCTTTAACTGTTCTCTGAACTTCTCCTTTTCTCTTTTTCTTTCTTTTCTTTATATCTATATCTAATCTATATCTATATCATCTATCTATCTACATCTATCTATCTACATATGACGTATGACACATTCACATCATATTGCAATAAAAAAGATAAAATACAAATTATGATATATAAAATATTATATACTATATTTTAAATATTGTATTAAATATTCATATATTATATTAAATATTATAAATGTAGGTCTACATTATGGATATAATTTTTGCTTCATTTGTCACAGCAGAGAAGTTGGCAAAGTCTCCATTATAGGCTCATCTATCATCTATCTCTCTATTATCTATCTATCTTTCTATCATTTGTCTGTCTGTCTGTCTGTCTGTCTGTCTGTCTGTCTGTCTGTCTGTCTATCTGTCTATCTATCTATCTATCTATCAACATCTAAAAATAAATAAAGTTATAATTGAAAGCCAGCATGTGTTTGTTAAAAACAGATCATGCCAAACCAATTTTATTTCATTCTTTGACCAAGTGACTAACTTAGGAGACCAGCAAAATGATGTGGACATAGTATGCTTAGATTTCAGTAAGGCATTCGACAAAGTAGACCACAACCTACATTTTGGTAAGCTAGAAAAATGTGGGATAGAGAGCATCACCACCAGATGGATTTGTAACTGGCTGACAAACTGTACTCAACGAGTTGTCCTCAGGTTCTCCTGCTTAAGCGGGGGGCTGGACTAGAAGACCTCCAAGGTCCCTTCCAGCTCTATTCTATTCTATTCTATATGGCAGGAAGGAAGCAGTGGTGTACCACAAGTTCTGTCTTACGCCCAGTAGTCTTCAATAGCTTCATAAATGACTTAGATAAGAGAATAGATGAGGATGACACTAAACTAGTAGGAATAGCCAATAGCCAGAAGACAAGTTCAATTAACAATTAACCAGTGGAACAGCTTGCCCTCAGAAGTTGTGGGTGCTTCATCACTGGAGATTTTTAAGAAGAGACTGGACAGTCACTTGTCTGAAATGGGGTCTCCTGCTTGAGCAGAGGGTTGGGCTAGAAGGCCTCCAAGGTCCCTTCCAGCTCTATTCTGAACTGAAATTTAAGATTGAGGGTACCCTTGTTGGTTGAGGAGTTATCTACACTAGATCCCTCTTTTGAGTCTAAGAGGCTCAAAGCTGGAAATCAGCAGAGTTAAAGTAAAGAATATTTATTTTCTTCCCCTCAAGTATACTTTCTGAAATTTGTCATTGTAGCTACATCCTTTTCTACAAAATTCTCAATTTTACAACAGTTCCATAGACAGTGTATACCTAAACAAGGATGGAGTGCTGGTAGCTGACTTGGACATTGTCTACTGGGTGAAATTGCCCAATAAATCTGTCAATCAAGTTATCTTTGGGAGCATAGAGAAACAGGGATCCTTGGAGTCCAAGTTGATTATCAAGGAGGATGCCATTGTGTGGCCAAAATGGCTTAATCAGGTGAGAACATCACTTCCACACATATCCCATCATTGCTAGCAGCATTCTGGCATGGATTGTAGGACACAACACAGCATCTGAATATCTTTTCCAATTCCTTCCTTGATACCTTATCAACTGTGGTATATTTCTTCACTGCTGGTTCTTTTAATCTAAAAGATAGAATCTATCCACCACTTTAAAATCTTTATTCTCATTCCTAAGGCTATTTATTGTATTATCATCATTAGTTTGGTCACCTTTAATGTTTGTCCTGTTGTTATCATGTTCCTTATTTACTGTACTGTACTCAGCAGTCTTCTTTTCTTTTCTTTTTCTTCCTACCTTCCTTCTTGCTTTTTCAAATATTCACTGAACATTATAAATAAGGTCTCATGTTCTGCTACATTGGTCATTCAGAACCTTTTGAGATTCTTTTTAGAGGTTTTGCCCAAGTTTTTGGTTTGTTTGTCTGTTTTGTGCCTACTGGTCAGTACTGACTCCTGGTGACTACCAGGAGAAGTTCCTGCAGTTTTCTTGGCCAGACTTTCAAAAATGGCTTGCCATTCCCTTCTTCCTAAGGCTGAGAGAGCAACTGACCTCAGGTCACCCAACTGGATTTCTACCTATGGAGGGATCATTAGGGAGTGCCCTAAGATACTTACAGCTTAAAAATCAACCAAGAGAAAAAAAGGGGGATAATGGAGATATGAGATTAACCAAGAAACCATCTGCCTTTATCCCAGTTGAAGAAAGTTAGTGTTGAATACCGATTTTTAGCTAAACCAAGTTTAGTTTCCTTTAGTGCCTTGGTAAGGCCACACTTGGAATATTGTATCCAGTTTTGGTCACCACGATGTAAAAAAGATGTTAAGACTCTAGAAAGATAAAACATATAAAGAACGGCTGCTGGAATTGGGTATGTCTAGTTTAATAAAAAGAAGGTCTAGGGGTGACATGATAGCAGTGTTCCAATATCTCAGGGGTGGCCACAAAGAAGAGGGAGTCAAGCTATTCTCCAAATTACCTAAAGGCAGGACAAGAAGCAATGGATGGAAACTAATCAAGGAGAGAAGCAACCTAGAACTAAGGAAAATTTTTGTGACAGTTAGAACAGTTAATGGAACAACTTGCCTCCAGAAGTTGTGAATGCTCCAACACTGGAAGTTTTTAAGAAGAGATTGGACAACCATTTGTCTGAAATGGTATAGGGTTTCTTGCCTGAGCAGGGGGTTGGACTAGGAGACCTCCAAGGTCCCTTTCAACTCTGTTACTCTTCTTCTTCTCTTCTCTTCTCTCCTCTCCTCTCCTCTCCTATCCTATCCTAAAATGCAGAACCCCTAAGAACTGTTCATTAATATCTCTTTTTATTTATTCAGTCCATGCCCTCTTCCAGGTGTGTCGAAAGTTGTTATCCCGGATGGGTCAAGCTCGTTCCAGAAGGAGATCCAGTCTGCTGCTACAAGTGTGTTCTTTGTGCAGAGGGGACCATTTCCATTCAGGAAGGTGGGAATTCTAGAGGGCTGGGGTTTCAGTCAGTTCTATTATCCATCTGTGCATCCTCATTTCTATGCCAGTTGATGGTCACATAAAAGTGTGGCCCAAGATCATGAGAACATGGAGTTGGAGCGTGGAGATAAAGTCACTATTGGAAATCTTGTGCAAAGTTGTTGGTGAAGATTCTCAATCATCCAGTTAAATTTGTCTGGAACTTGAGTCATGGCAACTGGACTTCTTTTCTTGTTGGTTTGAAACACTTCATTGCTCATCCAAGTAGCTTCTTCAGTGTAAGGAAGTTGGTTAAGGGGACCCCATATCTTATATGGAGGCTAAAACATATAAAGAACGGTTGCTGGAATTGGGTATGTCTAGTTTAATGAAGAGAAGGACTAGGCGTGACAGGATAGCAGTGTTCCAATATCTCAGGGGTTGCCACAAAGAAGAGGGAGTCAAGCTATTCTCCAAAGCATCTGAGGGCAGGACAAGAAGCAATGGATGGAAATGAATCAAGGAAAGAAGCAACCTAAAACTAAGAAGAAATTTCCTGACAGTTAGAACAATTAACCAGTGGAACAACTTCCCTCCAGAAGTTGTGAATACTCCAACACTGAAAGTTTTTAAGCAGAGACTGGATAACCATTTTTTTGAAATGATATAGGGTTTCCTGCCTGAGCAGGGGGTTGGACTAGAAGACCTCCAAGGTCCCTTCCAACTCTGTTATTCCTATTCTATTCTATTCTATTCTATTCCATTCCATTCCATTCCATTCTACTTTATTCTTGTATCCTTCAGGGTGGTTTCATTTATCACCTAATCTGAATAGGCTCATTAGGACACACCTTTTTCCAAATATGAATAAATGTGTGACTCAGAGAGAATTAGATTCTGCCTCTTTGTTCATGCCAGACCAGACCTAGTACTCCTGCTTAACAAGTAGTCAGAGAGCAGTTGGGATGAAAATGTTCCAATTCCTAAACACCCTAGTGGTCATCAAGTGTGGTCTCCTTGGTGAACCTGTGAAGTGGTCTTAATCTTCCTGGGCACTGAGGGAAGAACAGCATCAAAAATGGGGGACAGGTTGTGCCTGAGGCCTCCACTTCTACTGAGGGAAAGACTTTCCACTGGCATAAATGGATCCCATAACTTGTGCAAAGTTAGGAAAGAAAAAATAATTTGTTTCTCTATTCAAGATACCTGGCATTTGTGAATGACTGATGATTTGTGTCTTAAGTGAGAACTCCTCAGTAATTTGTACGGAAATGCATTTGTTCACAAGTGTTCTTCAGAACACAGTACCAATATTCAAATGAGTCAATACTCTTCCTATCCTGCTTCTTTTAAGTCCAAATTTTACAAGGACAGATATTCAAATTTGCAGCTACTAAGATTGTTGGCCGAGCAGGAACAAAGATAGCAGGGAAATGATTGAAGTCAGGGAAATGGGTCCTTTGTCAGTCAACACAAGGGCTGATTTACCACCATCTTATTATGATGAATGGATTTCCAGAAAACATTGCAGACTATAGGAACCACTTTCGCTTTAGTTTGAGATTCAGACAACACAGACTCTTCCCCAACAGCCTGGGCCTGTCTTCAACAGTGAAGGGACACGGGGCAGAGAAACATCCTGAAGCCAAGAAGGCTCCACATACATTTGCATTAAGGTGATCCTAAGGACACAGATAAATCTCCAAGTGGCCTCAATGACACTCTGAAAGAATGCAAATAACCAGCTGTCTGTAAGGAATATAAATCCTTCCATTCCCCACCATCCAGTCAGAGCTGAAGAAGAAGTGTCTTCAAAGAAAAACAAGAAAGTTCAGTTGCCTTGTGAAAAAGCACCTTTGTGGTCCTTGACTTTTATTATTAGAGCTAAAACCAAACTCATCATCTTCTGGTCTAGTTCCCCTTAATGTATATTCAGCATATAGATGGACTAAATAAGAAAAGAATATTCAGTGTTGTTGAACTTCATTGCTCATCTGGAATAAGTCTGTTTCACCTGCATCTGTCTGTCTGTACTGCATCTTCCTGACCTATATATATGTTTCTCATGAGGACAATGAGAGATTCTAGGATTCCCATTTTTCTGAGCATATTGTGACCATGATTTTCTCAATTATCCAGTGTGCATCAGCTATAATGTGTCATGTTCCTTAGTTTTTTCTAAAGCTAGCTTAGTCATCTGGCATCTCTTTTTCCATGTAGGGCTTTAATCTGCATTGGATGATCAAAAACAAAAACATTGTTTTTCTTGAATGTGAAATTCAGGATATTGTACGATAGTTTGTATACTCTGTTCAGCCTATCTCTCTCTTTCCTCTCTCTCTCTCTCCCCCTTTACACCCCCGCTCATGATCACACTCCCTCTCAATTTGCAATTTCCTAAAAAAGTATAAAATGTTTGGAGTGAATACAGATTCTAGTCAGAGAGTATTGTGGTGATTGAAGAATGAATGGATGGAATATGGTGGAATAATTTAAACTTTTACTCTTGTTCTTTGCAGATGCAGATCAGTGCATCAAATGCCCCAACGATCATCACCCAAATGAAAATCAAGATCAATGTATCCCTAAGATTACAGTGTTCTTCCATTACAGAGAGACATTGGGCATTATCATGGTTTCCTTGGCTTTATCCTTATCCTTAATCACTGGCTTCATCTTAGGAATCTTTATTAAATATTTGGAGACCCCAATAGTCAAAGCCAATAACCGGGACATTTCTTACATCATCCTCACTTCTCTCCTGCTTTCCTTCTTGTCCACTTTTCTCTTCATTGGAAGGCCAAGCAAAGCCACTTGCCTCCTCCAACAAACAGCCTTCAGCATCATCTTTTCAGTGGCTGTCTCTTCCATCCTAGCCAAAACGATCACAGTGGTGCTGGCTTTCCTGGCCACAAAGCCGGGGAACAAGTTGAACAGATGGCTTGGGAAGAGTTTTGCCAACTCCATTATCCTTTCTTGTTCTGCTGTCCAGATAATCATTTGCTCCATCTGGCTCAGTGTCTCTCCACCTTTTCCTGACTCTGACATGCACTCCCAACCCAGAGAGATCACCCTGCAATGCAATGAAGGCTCTGTTGCCATGTTTTATGTTGCTCTGGGCTACATGGGTTTCTGGCTGCCATCTGCTTCACAGTGGCTTTCCTGGCCAGGAATCTGCCTGGAGCCTTCAACGAGGCGAAGCTGATCACCTTCAGCATGCTGGTCTTCTGCAGTGTTTGGGTGTCCTTTGTGCCTGCCTATCAGAGCACCAAGGGGAAGTCCATGGTGGCCGTGCAGGTCTTCTCCATCTTAGCCTCCAGTGCTAGTCTTCTGGTCTGCATTTTCTTCCCCAAGTGCTACATTATCATCCTAAGGCCTGATCTGAATACAAAAGATCACCTGACCACAAAAAGGAAAGATGGCATCTGAATCTTAAATATTTAAGGAGTGGTTCATTTATTCTGAAGAAGCAATGCTCCTTCCAATTGGCATATTAGATGCTGCTAAAATAAGCAATTTCCTTTTTTTCCATCTTAGAGCTCTAGAGAAAAAGTCATCACTTCATGCTGCACTGGCCGGCAACCATTTAATGATTAAATCATGGCAACTGGAACAAACGTTTTTAATCAGAGACATTTCATTGCTCAGTTTGGTCCTGTTGCCATGATTCAACTTTTAGACACCTTTGGCCTGGATGATTGAATCTTCATTGACAGATTGCAAGCCATTTTGAAAGAAAAACCCTGACATTGGTGTGACAAAAGTTGGTACATTCCAACGACTCTCTGACTCTCTGCCCAACTAATTTTGCTCGGACTGATGAAGTTGCTTGGATGAGCAATGAAATGTCTCAAATTTAAAAAGGTTGAACAAGCTGCCATGATTCAACCTTTTGACACATTACATGGGTCCTCTTTGTTTTGTGAAATTCTTTTAGAGGGGTTTTTTGGGGGGGCAAGTATGGCCTAGTGGTTAATACACCAAGCTAAAAACCGGGAGATTGTGGATTCTAGTCCCATCTTAAAATGTAAAAGCTGGCTGGGTGACTTTTCTTCCTCAGCCCAGAATCAGAACAGAGCTGGAAGGGATCTTGGAGATCTTCTAATCCAACACCCTGCTCAAGCAGGAGACCCTATACCATTTCAGACAAGTGATTCTCCAGTCTCTTCTTAAAAACCTCAAGTGATGAAGCACCCACAACTTCTGAAGGTAAGCCATTCCACTGGTTAATTGTCCTCACTGTTAGGAAGTTTCTCCTGAATTCCAGGTTGCTTCTCTCCTTGATTATTTTCCATCCATTGTTTCTTATCCTGCCCTCTGGTTCTTTGGAAAATAAATATCAGGCTCATATGACAAGCCAGTCAATCAATTCCTGTCCCAAAGAATCAACACTTGATTGATCTCAAAAAAGTAGACCCTTCACTTGTTAGGAAGAATAAAAAAGTACCAAAGCAGGACATTAAAAGGGGCCAGGACCGAAACAAATGTCCCCATTAATTATGTACAGTACCAGCAGCCCCTCCTTCTTCAGCTCTGGTGAGCCTGAGTGGTAGGGAGGTCTCTGAAATTCATCTCACAAACAGTTGTTTTTGTTGGGCAAGTTTTATAGCCTGCATTTTTTTTTGCCTATTCAGCCACCAGTAACAGAAAATGAGATATTACAGAATTAAGAGTCTAGAAGGCACTGGGCACCTGAGAAAAGAGGGAAACAATTATCTGATTGGAGTTAAAGGTAGACATAAAGGTTCTACTGCACCCTGGTGGTGCAGTGGTTAGAATGCAGTATTCCAACCAGGAGTTCGATCCTGACCGGCTCAAGGTTGACTCAGCCTCCCGTCCTTTCGAGGTCGGTAAAATGTGCTGATTTTGTAAGCCGCTTAGGGAGGGCTGCAAGTCACTATATTGTTACTATTACTATTATCCTTCCTTCCTTCCTTCCTTCCTTCCTTCCTTCCTTCCTTCCTTCCTTCCTTCCATCTTTCCTTCCTTCCGTGGTGCGCAGGGGTTAGAATACAGTATTGTAGGCTAACTCTGCTCACTGCCAGCAATTCGATCCTGACTGACTCAAGGTTGATTCAGCCTTCCATCCATCCTTCCAAGGTCGGTAAAATGAGGACCCAGATTGCTGGAGACATTATGCTGATTCTGTAAACCACTTAGAGAGGGCTGTAAAGCACTATGAAGCAGTGTATAAGTGCTACTGCTATTGCTATTTGTTATCTCACAGCTGGCAAAAATGAATAGGAAGAGCTGAGTTGTCTCTGCAGCCTCTCTTCCAGATGTTAATTGAAAAATCCAGATTTGGTTGCAGGACACTCTCTTTCCCTCATTTGAAGAAGGCAAACACATTTTCTCCAATCTTTAGACACCTCCCCAATCCCAAAGTTATCATAGTAAACCGTGTATAATTTCTGCTTCATTGATTTTGTCCAGTGTTGGGAAAATGTTTGGTTCAGGCTCCTGCAGTGTGACTAGGCCAATGGCTCTCACATGAAACAGGAGCCAAGGACATGAGAAACTGTAACCACGTAGACATAGAAACTGTGAACAATGGTGAATTGTCCATCGGAGGAGAGAAACACACAAGACATTCACACACACAAACTGCCTTCGAATGGAATGCTTATCTGAAAGAATGTAACAGCTTTTGCCTGCTTCATGAAAACTGCTATTGCCTGCCTTTTGTAACTGTTTTTACTTGCTTCATGAAATCACCTATAGTTGCTGAGCTAGAATGTAACCCCCCTTGCTTGCCCCATGTAACTACCCATATTTTGCTGAACTAATAAAAGAGATTGCCTGAGATTTGTTCAGGGCATTCTCACCCCGAGGAAAACCCTGCGTGGAGTCTTCCTTCACTGTTTCGGCATTATTTCATGAGAAGCCTTCTGGATGCGGAAAAACCGCAACTGGTGACCCCGACGTGATCACTAAGAAAGTGATACGTTCCTTCGACCTCCTACTACTCATCGCCCGGACGGGGCTTAGTGCACTTCAGATATTGTTGGTAAAGACGGCTATCTTTCCGTGAGTATGGGAGGACAGTTTTCTAAGAGGCAGGCCGAGCATCTGCAAGAACTTAGAGAATTAACGAAGTCTACAATTTGTATTCTCAAAAACAGCGGTAAATTATTGCCTGTTTTGAGCAAAGCTGATTTGATTAATTTATTGTGTTATATTTGGGAAAACTGCCCGGAATATCCGGAAAAGGGCTCATTTAAAGTGGCTACATGGAAACGTTTAGGTATGTATTTCCATGAGAATCTAAGAGCTCCTGCAAAAATACTATCGTCATGGCGAATTGTTTTAGAATGCCTCAAAGTTCATGAACGAGGGCTCACAGAGACATCAGACTCCGTGACCCCCCCACCGCCTTACGATAAACAAATTCCAAAAAGCAATGAGGCTTTTTCCCTTACATCCCTCCCCCCCTCTGCTCCCAAATCCCCCCTCCCCTCTGTTCTTCTCCCTGTTTCTCCCGTAAGTGCAGTAGCTGCTACCATAGGCAGAAGCTCGAAGTCAGGGTTTGCTTGATGTTGATGAATTGTCTGAGTGTTCTGCATTTCCTGTTGCTTTTGTTCAGAATACTGCGGGTGCCATGATTCCTCACTTTGAACCTTTTCCTTTAAAAACAGAGACCTGAAAATAGCGGTCTCGATGTACGGCATCCAAGCCCCTTATGTCAAAGGTCTTCTATTCTTTCATTTTCACTCCCCCCCTGCCTGGTTACGATCAGATAAAATTGTCACCCCTAAATCATCTCCAGTTGGACCTTCAGCTCCTCCTGGAGAGCCTAATTCTTTTGCTTTTTCACAGCCATTGTACACCCCCATAAGGCAAATGTTAGAGGAACAATTGGGATGCCTTTGAAACTTCAAGTGGCTGTTAAGTTTAACCCTGTCAGACAAGGTCTGACGGTGCTAAGTGTGTTAATATGTATTGTATTTTGTTCATATATATGTGTCTGTGTATGTGTGGCCACTCGGAATATTATGTTTAACCTTGGAATGGTGAGAAAAATGGGAGTTGGTAAAGGGCCCTATACAAGAACCACATGTTTGGTTGACATCAGCTCTTGATTTTTCTCGCTATTTGCAGGACAAGTTATATGTCTAAAAAAAATGTTGTTTTAATGGTATTTGTGTATATATGTCTGTCTGTGTTGTTCTGTGTTATTTCCAAGACTTGGAAAAGGGTCAAAACCCTCTTTGATAACAACAAACAAAAAGGCCTTGAATAAAGATGGAAACGCATGTTGAAATATTTGTGTGTGAAATGGTGTAAGCAAGCAGAGTGGAAGTGAATGAGTTGATTTGCTGGTGTGAAGGAACAATAAAACTGTAGTTTTTATTGTTGTAACATGGGAACGCAATGGCATGAGTTTTGCATATGAAAAGTTTTATGGAGGAGGTATAAAAGAATTTATGGTAAACGATGTGAATTTTTTTTTTGGTGGTGAGATTTTTGTAAAGTTTCTTTTTCTTTTTCCCCCCTCCTGACTCTTTCGTTTTTCGCTGGCTGTATTGCTTTAAGAGCGAAGGACAGACAGAGGAGGGGGGGCAGCTGCTCGTTTTAACTATTTTTTTTTCTCTTCTTCCTTTGCCTAGAAGTCTGGGTTGAGGAAGGGGGGTGGATGTGAAATTTAATGCCCACTCTTGCAGTTTCAGCTTGCAATTTTTTTTACTCGAAAGAGGAGGCAGTAATTGTTGGGCAATTTTTTGCACATTTTTGAGTTTTAAATTGTTTAGTTAGACATATATATCCATCAATCTACAGACCTGACTCAGAATTGTTTTGCTTAGATTTGTAAATGTTTTTCCTCTTTCATGGAAATTTGTTTCTTCTGAATGGAATTTGATCAAATTGGAATCTTTTTCATATCTGGGTTACACACTCCTTTCTTCTCACTCAACACCCATTTTTCCTCACATTTTTTTTAGTGACGGATACCACATTAGTGCAGCTCCAACAATATTTACTCATTATCATCATACATACATTGCAGACGCTGCAGCCTCTGCTACCTGTTTCATGTCTTTTTCTCCTGTCTCTCCTTGGGACAGTCATGCTTATTTCCATCAAAATACACAGGCGCTTGTGAAACAATTTGGAAAAATCACTGCAGAAGCAACTGCTATTCTCCAGCAGTGTGCCACTTGCAGCAAACAGGCCCATTCTATTCCTATGGGAGTAAACCCCATAGGAACCGAATGTTGCCAAATCTGGCAAATGGATGTTACACAATATGCCCCATTTGCCCCATGGAAATATCTTCATGTTTCCATTGACACCTTTTCTGGCTTCATCATTGCTACCCCTCAACGAGGTGAAGCCACTAAGCATGTCATTAATCACTGTATTCGCTCATTTGCAACGTTGGGATGCCCAAAAGAACTAAAAACAGACAATGGTCCTGCCTACACAGGAGCAGCCTTTGCTGCCTTTTGTAATCAGTGGTCAATTGTTCGCAAATTCGGAATTCCTTACAACTCCCAAGGCCAAGCCTTGGTTGAGCGCGCCCACCAGACGCTAAAACATGCGCTGGAAAGATATAATCAGACACAAGGGAAAATTACCCCTAGCCTCCCAGCCCTGCAAAACAGACTTAATCTGTGTTTATATACATTGAATTTTTTGAATCTCACTGGCACCCCCAATACCTCTGCTGCAACTCGCCATTTTTCTGCCTCTCCATCCGCAGCAATTGCCAGACCACAGGTGTACTACAGACAACTCCCTGATCCTGCCTGGCGAGGCCCTGCTGATCTTATTACTTGGGGAAGAGGCTACGCTGCAGTTCAGTATAAAGATCAAACCATTTGGGTTCCGGGTCGTCATGTACGCCCTTATCATCAAATATCATCATGATCCTTTTGTATTTGTTTGTTTTGCAAATTTTCTTTTGGCCGATGACACAGATCATTGTTCTCATTGCCTAGAACGACCAAGGCAGGGAACAAAATAACACAAACTTTAATATATAGTACCTCTCTTGACTGCAAGACAAAATACCAACATAGATGTACTTTCAATGGCACCTCCTTTTTCATTTGTCAGGACAATAATGAAAAACAATGTTTTGACCCTACAGGACCAACCCATCGATACAATGTTATGCTTATTGCTGGAGAACGCAAATTGATACAGTCACTCGATTTTTATAATATACATTTATCTCAGTCTATTGTGTTTGATGCCTGCGCTGCCATGGATGAAGGATCCAATGAATGAATGGACCCCTGAAGTTATCATTGCTTACTATGGACCTGTTACCTGGGCCGAGGATGATACCTATGGCTATCGAACTCCCACTTATCTGATAAATCGCATTATTCGCTTACAAGCTGTTTTAGAAATAATAACAAATGAAACTGTGCTTGCTATGAAACATTTGGCAACAGAAAGTGTTAAATCCCGTACTTATATATGCAAAATCGCTTAGCTCTTGATTATTTGCTTGCTAAAGAAAGGTGGAATATGTGAAAAATTTAATTTGTCTAATTGTTGCATTGAAATAGATGACTCTGGACATGTTATTCAAGCTATCAGTGACATAATGGTGAAATTGGCTCATGTCCCTGTTCAAACTTGGAAAGGATTTAATTGGGACGATGTTTTTGGCTCATGGTTTCCAAAATTACCTGGGCTACAAGCAATCGTGGCATTGGTAGGTATGATTATGTGTAATATTACCATGTGTGTTACCCATTTTTGTTCGCACCATTTCCAATAGCCTGTCTTTGCTGGCTGAAAAAAGAGCCACCGCAAAGATCATGGCTCTGACAGCTGCCTTAGATGATGACGAATCACCTGTTCAACAATATATTCACCTCTCTTCGGATGACGAGGTAACCTCGTATTTTTAAAACAAAAACAGAGGAGATGTTGGGAAAATGTTTGATTCAGGCTCCTGCAGTGTGACTAGGCCAATGGCTCTCACATGAAACAGGAGCCAAGGACATGAGAAACTGTAACCACGTAGACATAGAAACTGTGAACAATGGTGAATTGTCCATCGGAGGAGAGAAACACACAAGACATTCACACACACAAACTGCCTTCGAATGGAATGCTTATCTGAAAGAATGTAACAGCTTTTGCCTGCTTCATGAAAACTGCTATTGCCTGCCTTTTGTAACTGTTTTTACTTGCTTCATGAAATCACCTATAGTTGCTGAGCTAGAATGTAACCCCCCTTGCTTGCCCCATGTAACTACCCATATTTTGCTGAACTAATAAAAGAGATTGCCTGAGATTTGTTCAGGGCATTCTCACCCCGAGGAAAACCCTGCGTGGAGTCTTCCTTCACTGTTTCGGCATTATTTCATGAGAAGCCTTCTGGATGCGGAAAAACCGCAGTCCAGCTGCCTAAGGCCAGCACAACCCCCACATTTCACTGAAGCCTGCATGTATTACAGGTCCTTGACTTACAACAATCCGTTTAGTGGCCGTTCAAAGTTACCATGGCACTGAAAAAAGTGACTTATGACCGTTTTTCACGCTTACAACCATTGCAGCATCCCTGTGGTCACGTGATCAAAATGCAGGCACTTGGCCACTGACTCATGTTTATGACGGTTGCAGTGTCCTGGGGTCATGTGATCACCTTTTTGTGACTTCTGAGAAGCAAAGTCAATGGGGAAGCCAGATTCACTTAACAAAATTGTCACTAACTTAACAACTGCAGTGATTCACGTAACAACTGTGGCAAGAATGGTCATAAAATCGGGCAAAACTCTCTTAACAACTGTCCTGCTTAGGAATAGATATTTTGGGCTCAATTGTGGTCATAAGTGAAGGACTATTGTTGTACTGGTACTATTATTTTGACTCTCACTGGGCCGTGTCAGGGTCTCCTCTAAGGCAATCACTGAGGACAAGTTTTGTTACCCCCAGTGTTGCTGCTGTTCTCATTTTTACAATGGCCAGATTGTTACGGCCGCCTTAACATGGCAAAAGAACAAAATTGATGTGTAAGGTATGTCTAGTTTAATGAAGAGAAGGACTAGGGCAGTGGTGGCGAACCTTTTAGAGACCAAGTGCCCAAACTGCAACCCGAAACCCACTTATGCATCGCCGGGTGCCAGGTGGGCGTGGCTATGGTAGCCATGGCAATGTTGGTGGGCGTGGCCACCTCGATGTTGCTCCTGAGGAGGGATGCCTGTGGGGGCCGGGCAGAGTTGGGGGACATCCAGGGGGGTCTCTGGCGGGTGGGGCATTTGGCAGGAGGCTCATCTTGTTTTGGCAATGAGCCAATTAGATCACAATAGGAGTCAGTTATTGATGTTATGTATTGAAGCTGAAAGGAGGATATTTGTCAGTGTTATGTCATCGCTATCAAGTTGGTTGGGGGTTTTTTTGGTGTTCTTTCATTTAGTGAGCTTGTAAAACGTAATAAAATTAAAGTCATGGTGCAAAGAGTTGACTGGTTGCCCAGAAAGCGATGTAAAATAGTATTATTAAGTGAACAAGGCTACAGATATAAAGAAATTAGAAGAAAAATGGGTGGAAACTTAACTAAAGGTGGCATTTCTACTGTACACTTTTCCCAAAAGGTTTCCACAATTTTGGCCACTACTGTATGAGGGGGGAATTAAACAATGAAAGCACAGTGTCTTGGATTTTACAGGTTGTTGGAAAAGTACTTAATTCATTTTGTCAGATGCTGAAAATAACAAAAATCTGAAGCAGAATGCCTGTACTAGCAGATGCAACTGATATAAAATCTGGATGAAGAATGGTCAATAAAGCATTCTTGGTTGTCTATTTTATCTTTCCTAATAAGCTGTAACCAACTTCAGCACTTAACTTTGCAAAACCTGTGGGTCCCACGCCATTCCACATAACTGCAAGCAAGCAGCTGCAATCCAAGTACTCTAACAGGGCTTTCCAAGTCGCCTAGCAAGGTGTCAAAAACTTGATGAACCCCCCTCCCAAAAAAGGAAAAAAGTGATAAAGTACAGTAGTCCTTGACTTACAACAGTTAACTTAGTGACTGTTAGAAGTTACAAAGGCACTGAATAAAGTGGCTTATTACCATTTTTCACTTCTAACCGTTGCAGCATCGCCAGGGTCATGTGCCTTCCTCCTTCTCATTCCCACCTCCTTCCTTCCTTCCTTGCCTTCCACCCTTTCCCATTCCTATCTCCTTCCTTCTCCCTCCCCTCCTTCCTTCCCCTCTCTCCCTTTCTCCAAAGTGCAAACACATCCTCCTCCCCCTGCCTACAGCGAGCTTCTGCAAAGCGCAAATGGGCACTATATTCCCCTACCTCCTCCAAAATGCAAACGCGCGTGTCCTCCTCCTCCCCCCCCACGCTACAGCGAGCTTCTGCAAAGCGCAAATGGGCACTATATTCCCCTGCCTCCTCCAAAATGCAAACGCGCGCGTCCTCCCCCCCCCACGCTACAGCGAGCTTCTACAAAGCGCAAATGGGCACTATATCCCCCTGCCTCCTCCAAAATGCAACGCGCGCGTCCCTCCTCCTCCCCCCCACGCTACAGCGAGCTTCTGCAAAGCGCAATGGTCACTATATTCCCTGCCTCCTCCAAATGCAAGCGCGCGTGTCCTCCTCCTCCCCCCCCACGCTACAGCGAGCTTCTGCAAAGCGCAAATGGCACTATATTCCCCCTGCCTCCTCCAAAATGCAAACGCGCGCGTCCTCCTCCTCCCCCCCCCCACGCTACAGGGAGCTTCTGCAAAGCGCAAATGGGCACTATATTCCCCTGCCTCCTCCAAAATGCAAACGCGCGCCTCCTTCTCCCCCCCCCCATGCTACAGCGAGCTTCTGCAAAGAGCAAATGGGCATATTCCCCCTGCCTCCTCCAAAGTGCAAACGCGCTTTCTTTTCCCTTCAGAGGCGCAGATTTTCCCCTCCAAGTAAGGCGCACGCATGAGTAGCAGATAAGTCCAACTCTAACCTTCTTTTCACCACATGGTCCTTGGCCCGCAGCCTTGCTCTGCGCGGAGGATGGACCCCCATTGGAGGCTTCCTGAACGAGGCTATGGACGGGCGCCCAGCAGGGCAGGACAGCCGCCCATTCCCAGAACCCCCAGATGGCCACCGGCTGGCGACAAGGAGACAGCCCGGTTTCCCCTCATCATTGCTGGTCGCCCGGGCTCTGCGGCCCAGCACCCCCTCCCCCCGCAGCTGGGGTCATGGCTGGAGCGCAGGCATGGCCAGAACCGCTCGGCCCTCCGGCTGCCTTCTCCTGGCCATGCAGCGACCCGGCAGCGATGCCTGCCACTTTAAGGGAAGTGGCCGCGAGCGAGGCGCCCGCCGCAGAACTTCGGCCAAATAAAGGCAGCCCGCCAGTGAGGGACCGGATCCGCGCCTGCCCGCCCGCTCTTCTTCCCAACTGGGCATCCCGCTCGCTCCTTTCAGAGCCGGCCCGGCCACAGCCGCCGATGTAGAGCCGCCGAAGCGCCGGCCGCCTTGCCCGGAGCTGGCCTTGGCTGCCACCGGAGGCAAAGATCCACGCCACGCCGAAATGGCCGGTTTTGTCGTGGCGTGGATCTTTGCCTTCTCTCGGCTTCAGCCCTGGCGGCGTGCTCACCTCCTGCCGAAGCGCCACCCGCCTTGCCCGAAGCCACCCCAGGCCGTCTCCTTGCCGTCACCCAGTGGCCCTCCGGGTGGCTGCCTCCAGGCCGGCGGGCACCATGTGGAGAGGCGGAGGGGAGGAGACTGGCCCCGCCTCCTTCCGGGCCAATGGCCTGCGTGCCGACAGGGACGGCTCCGCGTGCCACCTGTGGAACGCGTGCCATAGGTTCGCCACCCCTGGACTAGGGGTTGCCACAAAGAAGAGGGAATCAAGCTATTCTCCAAAGCACCTGAGGGCAGGACAAGAAGCAACAGATGGAAACTAATCCATTTCCACGATGTAAAATCCGGTCACCACAATGTAAAAAAGATGTTGAGACTCTAGAAAGATTACAGAGAAGAGCAACAAAGATGATTAGGGGATTGGAGGCTAAAACATATAAGGAACGGTTGCTGGAATTGAGTATGTCTAGTTTAATGAAGAGAAGGATGAGGGGGGAACATGATAGCAGTGTTCCAATATCTCAGGGGTTGCCACAAAGAAGAGGGAGTCAAGCTATTCTGCAAAGCACCTGAAGGCAGGACAAGAAGCAACGGATGAAAACTAATCAAGGAGAGAAGCAACCTAGAACTAAGGAGAAACTTCCTGACAGTTAGAACAATTAACCAGTGGAACAACTTGCCTCCAGAAGTGGGGAATGCTCCAACACTGGAAGTTTTTAAGAAGAGACTGGAAAGCCATTTGTCCGAAATGGTATAGGGTTTCCTGCCTGAGCAGGGGGTTGGACTAGATGACCTCCAAGGTCCCTTCCAACTTTATTATTATTATTATTATTATTATTATTATTATTTATTATTATTATTATTATTATTATTATTATTATTATTATTATTATTATTATTATTATTATTATTATTATTATTATTATTATTATTATTAATCAAGGAGAGAAACAACCTGGAACTAAGAAGAAATTTCCTGAGAGAACAATTAATCAGTGGAACAACTTTCCTCCAAAAGTTGTGAATGCTCCAACACTGGAGGTTTTTGGGAAGAGATTAGACAACCATGCTGCTTCTAAAATTTGTAGTGTTGTAGTGTAGAACCACAAGCCTCCCCTGTTGTAGTGTGTAGTAGTAACCATATCAGGCTATTGCGTGATCTGTTGAACTACTTGGGAAGAAATAGTCATTATCCTAATAATTATAGATCTAGGCTACTACAGTGGTCCATACGCAGGGCTGCCACATAGACTGTTTTCCAGTATTCTGTTACCTTTTTCCACAAAGGGTTGAAGGGCCCCAAAAGACTCTCCCAACAAATGCATACCTTTGTTTTCCATAGAGGGCAGACAGACTAACAAGAAAAACGGTCAGACAAGAAGTCTGAGCCCAGGGCAAGAGTTCAATGTGAATAAGTATTTAAGACAAGCCTCCCCCTCAAGGGAGGGAGGGAGGGAGGGAGAAGCATATTTAGACTGGAGTAGGCCTGGAGCCCTGGAGCTTCCACTGAGGGAGGAAGAAGCGGGGAGAGAAGGGGGTTCTGCCAGGATTTTGGCAGGATGATTTTTGGTGAGGCGGTTTGGCTGGAATCCTGAAAGGTGGCGGTGGGGGCATTTATCTCAGACAAGGTTAGAAATTGAGGAGTCAGAATAGCCCTGGAGCTATTTGGCTGAGGGAAGAAGAGGCAGGGAAAGGAGAGAAGGAGGTTCTGTCAGCTTTTGGCGGGAAGATTTTTGAGGAGAGTGGGCTGGAATCCTGAAAGGAGAGAGGAGACAGCAGAGGCAAGCTGACTCAGATGAGTATGCGAGCCAATGACCAGAGGGGACGCCAGATGCAACAGAGGCAAACTGACCCAGGCGAATGGGCAAGTGACCAGAGGGGGCACCAGACACAATGGAGATGAACGCACCGAGGCAACTGGGCAAGCCAATGACCAGAGGGGGCACCAGACATACCAGCAGATGGTGGAGGCGAACTGACCTGGACAAGTGGCAAGCCAATGATTAGAGGGGGCACCAGACACGACAGAAGCAAACTGATCCAGGCGAGTGGGCAAGCCAGTTATCAGAGGGGTGCCAAACACCCCAACAGACAATGGAAGTGACCTGAGCTGGGTGAGTGGAGGTGCCTGGGCGAGAGATCCGAGAGGACTTACTTCCAGAACAACAGATATTGAAACACCTGGTGAGTGACTGTGTAGCCTGGGTACCTGTAGAAAGGGGGTAGAGGAATCTGGACTTTAGCAGCCCTTTCAGGGGTAGTGCTACATTACAATAAAAGTAGTTGTGATTTACCTGATTTTCATACTGCTTCTTCTTGAATATCATGAACATCAGGTAGATTACAACTAGTTCCGCTCAACCGGATTCGAACTAACCATGGCAGGTGCCAATTCTGGAAATACAAATGGGGACTGGTCGATAATTCCAACTGTGACTTGTGAGAACTTCCCGCACACTTTACATCATATTGCGACGGAATACCACCTCAGAAGGTTCCCAGGATCTCTGCAAGAACTACATCACCTTAAGGGCGAGTTAGATACTCGGCTATAGGGTTAGCCACTCTAGTAACCACTTGTACATAATTTAATTTTATTCATAATTTTATTCATCATTTGTATTGTGCATTTTTAAAATAATTCACTGTATTGGTGGTTTATATTTTGATACCCATTTTATATGCTGTTTTTGTGAATTTTAGGCACTCATGCTGTATTCTGTTGTGCCACATGAAATAAAATGTACCTGATATTGGATTCCTAGTCTGAAGGATTCACACTCCCTTTGGGAATGTTTTGCAAGCCAACAAGGAAAGAAAGAAAGCATGTGGCACAGTGAAGACCAATGTATTTATTACAATCGATATCCATAGAAGAACAAACTCTTGTCTCGGATAGGGCAAAACAACACTACACAATCAGCAAACTTTCATATTCTCTATTATACATCCTTGGACAGGAGATCACAAAGACAGGAGGTGGGGAAGAAACAAAGAATTCCAAATAATTCTCAAGACAAACTGCGTTAACTACACAGAAATTAAAGAAAACAAGTAAAACACAAGCACATCTCAACTACAGCATATTCATCCTATTTTTTTAAGTTGGTTGAAGAGAATACAGAATAACAGAGTTGGAAGGGACCTTGAAGGTCTTCCAAGTACAGAGGTCCCCAACCTGTGGGCCATGGCCCATTACTGGTCTGTGGCCTATTCGCAACCGGGGCACATGAGTGGCTGGCTGGTGCACGCGTGTGCTTATGCACAGTCCCACTCACGCAAACATCTCAGGCGCTTGCAGCCCCACTCGCACAAGGGTCATGGGCACTTGTGGCCCCACTCATGTGAGCATCATAGGTGCTCTCTGCCCCACTCGTGCGAGCAACGGGTACTCATGTGCGCACATGCATGAATGCACACGCCTGCCCCTCCCACAATACCATACCCTCTTTTCCCCCTCCCCTCCAGGCCACCAATCCGGTAAGGTTGGGAAACTGTTCTAGTACAACCCCCTGCACAAGCAGGAAACCCTATATCAGAGGTCCCCAACCTTTTGGGCACCAGGGACCGGTTCCATGGAGAGAGGTTTGTCCGCGGACTGGAGGGTGTGTAGTTTTGTGTGCTGCCTGCATCTCGTGGATGGGGCTTTGCTTGTTTGTACGGACCGGTTGCTGACATGCCGCGGCCCAGTACTGGTCCACGGACTGGGGGTTGGGGACCCCTGCCCTGTTTCATTTCAGACAAATGGTTGTTCAATCATTTGTCCGGGAACAATCCAGTTTTCATACTGACATCAGAGGAGGAACTATAGACATGCAAAATGTTTTGGATTTGAGCAAGCTTGAATTTGAAGTATTTTGAGCACGAAATCATTCTTTCAAAAATAAAAAAGGATCAATTTCCAACTCTGAACTTCAGGCCCTGCTCTGTGTGCGAAATATGTGTTTCCAAAATGGTCTGCCTCAATCTTGGAACAAGCTGTTTTTGCTCCAAACAGGCCATAAAAAAGTCAAAGATCATTCTGAATTTAAAGCAGTTTAAATTTAAAACATTTGCATGTTTGTTGCATATAGCATGTTTATATGTGTGTTATGTATGTGTACATTTTTGAGAGCAAGCAACAGAATTTCATTTTTAATATGCGCCAGTGTGCCCACAATAAAAAATGACAATAAAGGTTATCTGAGCTGATATTTACGGTTATGAAATACAGTAATCCAAGTAGATAAATTATTTTTTATTATTACTGGTGGAATTTATGTGATAAGTACTGCTTGTAATAAAATACTCCTACTACTCATTGAAGATTGTACTATATTGTAGGCAACTGTATAGCTGTCCTTTGGTACCCCATGCCCTAGCAACTGCACTTCTAGACTATAGGTAACCCTTGACTTACAACCATTTGTTTAGTGACCATTCAAAGTCACAACGGCACTGAAAAAAAGTGACTTATGACCATTTTTCACTTACAACCCATAGTCACATGACCAAAATTTGGATGCTTGGTAACTGGCTCATATGTCAAATGCCAGGGAAAGCAGAAGACTCAGGTAGTTCAAATGAGTATAAAGATTTATTGCAAGCTTAAGTTCTCTACAAGAATCTGACCAACTAACGGTCAAGGGAAATGAGCGGGAGATAAGAAAGGCATTCAAGGCAGGCTGGGTTTAGATCTTTTGCAGGCATGCAGGAACTCGAGACTTATGACGTGTTTGACTCCTCCCTTGGGCTCATCCTGGTCATCTCCTACATCATATTTATGACAGTTGCAGTCACCTGGAGTCATGTGATCCCCTTTTGCAACTTATCTGACAAGCAAAGTCAATAAAGAAGCCAGATTCATTTAACAACCATATTAAGAACTGCAGTGGTTCACTTAACAACGGTGGCAAGAAAAGTTGTTAAATGGGGCAAGACTCATTTCACAATTGTCTTCCTTAGCAACAGAAATTTTGGGCTCAATTGGGGTTGTAAGTTGAGGATTACCTATAAAACACATTTGTAAACTGACACTATTCACTGGATCAGCCTTGGAGATGATTGAGATTTTAGTTCATGTAAAATGGAACTACCTCATTCCAGACTGGTTTATGATGGCCTATGGATTCTTTCCTTGCCATCTATAAAATCCAAAACATTAGAAAAAAAGGGGTAGAAATATTGGTTTGAACGAACAGTTCCCCAGTTCCAGAAACTGACCATGGAATTTAAGTGCCAATTCTCTACTGAAAAATCCAACTGCTATCAGGGCCAGGGAACTGGTGACCCAGTAGTTGAAGCTGCATTATCAGCGCCACCAACTCCCGCTACCACGGGAAATGAGGAGGGATGTTGCGAGTTGTAATTCAACAACGTCTGGTAAGCCAGAAATTGGCCCTCTGATTTGCATGGTTTTTCTCCTCTGTGAACCCGCTGGTGAGCAATAAGGTGCGTCCATTGCCGGAAGTTTTTCCCACACTCCGAGCAGATATAAGGTTTCTCCCCCGTGTGGATCCTCTGATGTCGAGTCAGGTGTATCCGTTGAGTAAAGTTCTTTCCACACTCAGTGCAAGCAAATGGCTTCTCACCAGAATGGATTCTCAGGTGTAAAGTGAGAGTACTGCTATAAGCAAAGCTTTTAGCACACTTGGAGCACTTATACGGCTTGTCATCCGCGTGAGATTTCTGATGATACGACAGACCGCTATTCTGAGAGAAACTCTTGCCGCACTCTAAACATATGTATGGTTTTTCCAACGTATGCCCTTTCTGATGCGTCGTAAGACTTGTCCACTGCCTGAAGTGTTTCCCACAGTCTGGGCACTCGTACGGTTTTTCTCCAGTGTGGATTCTCTGGTGTCGAGTTAGGTGTATCCGCTGAGTGAAGCTCTTCCCACATTCCGAGCAAGTGAATGGTTTCTCCCCAGTATGGATCCTCTGGTGTAATACAAGCGTGCTGGCACATGTGAAGGTCTTTTCGCACTGAGAACACTTATACGGTTTTTCCCCCGCATGAGTTCTCTGATGATAAGACAGACTGCTACTCTGACAGAAGCCCTTTCCACATTCCGAGCATTTGTAGGGTTTCTCCTCCGTATGTAGCCGCTGATGCGTGTTCAGGTTTGTCCACTGGCTGAAACTTCTCCCGCAATCGGCACATGTGTACGGTTTCTCCCCCGTATGGATCCTTCGGTGGGAGGAGAGGGTGCTACTGTGGTTGAAGCTCTTTCCACACTCTGTGCACTTAAATGGCTTCTCGACCGTGTGGATTCGTTTATGTTTGGTGAGGTTGCTGTTATCAATGAAGCGCTTCCCACACTCAGGACATTTAAACGGCTTCTCTCCTGAATGGGTCCTCTGATGGCCAATCAGGTGATGACTCCGACTGAAGCTCTTTCGGCAGTCCGAGCACTGAAACGGCTTCTCCCCTGTGTGGATTCGCTGATGTACCACGAGGTGCATCTTGTCTTTGAAACCCTTCCCGCACTCCAAACACTTGCACAGCCTCTCCGATTCCAGGACTTTGCTTGGGGTTGCAGGGCTGGAGATCTCAGCCAATAGTTTTCCACAAGAAGAGGTCAATTCCTCAGTCTTTCCGGCCAGATCTTGGTTGTCTCTCTTTCCCACACAACCTCCTTGCTGCACCCGGAATTCATTAAAGCTCACCGTTTCAGGTGAAATGGGTCTTTTCCTTCTTGTCTGATGTGGCAGAGTTTCCCTGCTCTGCTCTTCGCTATTCGTAGTATTCTCTTTTTCATCACCTGCAAGAACAAAAAGAGAAAGACACCAATGGAGAAAGAGATTTGGGGTGAACTGCAGACGAGACAAACAGGAGACAAAGAGAAATAAATACTGAACATTAGGTTCTACATGTTGTCACTAACTGCTATCCAGTAAGCCAAGGATAAAACTTGTCAGGTGTATTTATGTATCTATGTACCGTGTTTCCCTGAAAAATAAGACCCGGTCTTATTTTTTTTTCCTCCAAAAGAAGCATTAGATCTTATTTCCGGGGGATGTTTTTTCCATTGTCTCACCTTGCGGCAGCAGTGCCAACAGCCCCGTCCAGCAGGAGCCCACGTGGCTGCCACCAGCCTACTTCTTCTGCAGCTGCTCACTGCCACGATGCAGAAGTGGGCCGGCGAGGGAGGTGTCAGGGCATGGGAGGCCTGGCTGCAACGGTCCTGAGGTAAGAGGGTGTGGGGCGCATGGGGCAGCTCCACCACCCCCCGCCCTAGCTTGATTTTTATGCATGCGCCTCGTCCCACCTCATGCAACCAGTTGCAATGGGTGGGGTCTTAACTATGGCTTGTTTTGGGGGTAGGGCTTATATTAGGCGCATGCATAAAAATCAAGCTAGGGCTTATTTTCGGTGAAACGTGGTATGTTATGTATGGAGAAGACTGCTGCGAGTCCCCTGGACTGCAAGGCGATCAAACCAGTCAGTCCTAGAGGAGATCAACCCTGACTTCTCTTTAGACGGCCAGATCCTGAAGTTGAAACTCAAGTACTTTGGCCACCTAATGAGAAGGAAGGACTCACTGGAGAAGAGCCTGATGCTGGGAAAGATTGAGGGCAATAGAAGAAGGGGACGACAGAGAATGAGGTGGCTGGGTGGAGTCACTGAAGCAGTAGAGGTGTGAGCTTAAATGGACTCCAGAAGATGGTAGAGCAGGGCTTTTCAACCTTTTCACCCATTGTACCACTTTTAGGATAAGGCAACATCCGAGTACCACCAGTCACCCAGCAAGGTGTCAAAAACTTGACCACCACCCCAAAAAGGAAAAAAAATGATAAAGTACAGGTAGTCCTCGACTTACAACAATTTGCTTAGTGACAGTTCGAAGTTACAATGGCACTGGAAAAAGTGACTTATGACCATTTTTCACACTTATGACTGTTGCAGCATCCCCAGGGTCATGTGATTTACATTTGGATGCTTGGCAACTGATTCATACTTATGACATTCACAGTGTCCCAGGGTCATGTGATCACCTTTTGCAACTTTTTGACAAGCAAAATCAATGGCGGGGGGTGGGTGGCCAGCTCATCATTCAGGTTGCGGGGTGCCTGTGGGGGGGAATCCGTGGGTCTCTGGTGGAGGGGGGTGGGACTGGGGTGGGTGCCTTCCTTCCCTCCCTCTCTCCCATTGTCCCTTCCTTCCTTCCTTCTTTCCTTCCCTCCCTCTTTGTCCCTTCCTCCTTCCCTCCCTCCCTTCCATTGTCCCTCTCTTCCTCTCATTGTCCTTCCCTCCCTCCCTCCCTCCCTCCATCACTCAGTTTTAATTTCTTCGATGGTGGTTCCTTTGCTGAATCACTTTCCTTTTGCACTGTAATAATTAAGGTGAGCAGTGTTAAGTCCAATATAAAGGAATGACTAAATCTCTTGATACAGGAACAGTTGCAAAAACTGCATGCCAAGATTCTGGTGCAAGAAATCTCAACCTTTGTGTAAGAACTACAACCCACCATAAAAGACACCCCAAAAGTTGTTACTATTGTGAGTGGGCAGAAGGGAAACCAAACTTTTCAATAGGCATGTTAGTGTTTATACTCTGAAGGGCAAATATGCTGCTTGCTAAGTGAAGCCCCAGGATCAGCGGGCTACGTGTGTGTGTGTGTGTCTGTGAGAAAGGAAGAGGGAGAATGTATATGAATATGCATATGTATTTGTGCATATATTCATATTTTATAGTGCTATTCCAAGTTCATATTATCCAGATTGCATATTTAAATTTCATCTTGTTGTATATCTGTAGTATGAATAAGCCTTTTAACATATTCTGATTTGATATTATTTTTTAGCCAAAATGTTTGTCTGAAAGTACTTTTTTAACTATCCTGAATTTGTCACTTTAGTTTTGGATATTCTGAGTATTTGAATGCCAATTCTTTTGTTCTGATTAATGACTGCAATAAAGTTAAGATGATGATAATGACAATGCAACTCAGAAGGGTGCAGTAAAGTTGAGAAATATTGAAAAGAATAACACTTTGATTCAACTGATAAAGGAGAGTATTTATAGCTCAGGGTTGACATGAGGGATCCTTGGTGCTCTCTGAGCTTGGTTGTTTTCTTGCAGATGTTTCATTACCCAAATTAGGTAACATCAGCAGTGCTAGTAGGGAATGGGGTTTGCTGTTAAGGTTGCCCTGTCAGTATAGGGAGGAGCGATCTTAGAGGTTTTTTTGTTTCTTTGCAACAAAGCTCAGAGAGTGCTAAGGACCCGTGCCTTTGATTCAAATTGGCAGAAATTTGCTATGAAAAGTAAGGTAATTAAAATTGGGGGGCCAAGGATCTTGATGTTTAACATATTACAACTGACAGGAAGAAATAAGAAACTCTGGAGAAATCAAATAGATTGAGGTTAAGAGAGATTATAACTGCTTGAAAACTGTAGCTAATCAAGGAAATTACAATTAAGCAGATTCAAACAAGGGAGTAGATTGTCCCAAGCAGCAGAGAAACAAACTTCAAAAGACACGGAAAGGCATCAAAAGCTGTTGATAGATAGAAAGCAAGCGGAAAGCAAGCGAGCTGGGCAGGGGCGCGGAATCGCCATTCCTGAGCACACGCCGATTCGCGCCCCTGCCCATCTGGCTCGCTTGCAGGGGTCCTGACCGACCTTCACCAGACAGGAGCAGGGAGGGCATAAAAGAGCCCGGAGGAGGGTGCCCTCACACCGCTTCTCCTTCGCTGGAGGGGGACAGGCTGTGCTGCCGGTGGCCATGGCGACATGCCAAATCTGTCTGTGCACGCGCAGAGGCAGAGGAGAGCTCTGCCCAGCTGACTTGCTCGCGCTTTGCCGGAAAATATGCTGCTTGCTAATTTAGCACAAGCGCCAGGATCAGCTGATTCGCGCTTCTGCTAAATTAGCAAGCGGCATGTTTTCCGGCAAAGCGCAAGCACGTGAGCTGGGCAGGAGAGCAGCTACAGCTGAGTCGCGCTTCTGGGCTGCTCTGCAGAAGCGCGACTCAGCTGTAGCTGCGCGCCCCGATCCTGGGCTTGCTCGTGCTTCGCCAGAAAACATGCTGCTTGCTAATTTAGCAGAAGCGCCAGGATCAGCGCGGGCTACAGCTGATTCGCGCTTCTGCTAAATTAGCAAGCGGCATGTTTTCCGGCAAAACGCGAGCAAGTGAGCTGGGCAGGAGCGCGGAATCGGCGTTTCTGAGCACACGCCGATTGGCGCCCTTGCCCTCTCGCTCGCTTGCCAGCGCCCACAATCTGCCCGGCCTCCCCTCTGCCTGCTTTGCACAGCTCCTCCTCGTCCCCCCGCGCCCGCCATTAACCCTCCCGCCACCATGCAGGGTAAGGTTGACGCCCCCACCCCTGCCCAGATGCCCTCGCCTCCCCCAAGCATTTTTTTACTCACCTGCTTTCAGCTGCACGCCCTTTCTCCTTTTGCTTCTCTGCCTTCGCCACGTGCTTGTGGGTAAAAAAGAAAAAGTTCCATGAGACTTTCTAACTTCTCGCGAGAAGTTAGAAAGTCTCATGGAACTTTTTTTTTTTGTCTCACAAACACACGGCGAAGGCAGAGAAGGACAGGAGAAAGGGAGTGCAGCTGAAAGCAGGTGAGTAAAAAAACGCTTGGGGGAGGTGAGGGCATCTGGGCGGAGGCGGGGATGGGGGGGCAGGCAATGCATCACGCAGCTCCGGCGGAATCTCCCCTGAAGACTGCGTGAGGCTGCCTGCCACCCCCAAGGCCACCGCCAATCAGCTGGAGCTGCGCGCTTTGATCCTGGGCTCTCAGTAGGACCCAGGCAACGTGCAGTTCCAGCTGACTTGGCCACAGGCCTCTGCGGCGCTGCTGCCACTTCACCTCTTCCACTTTTACACTTTTTTTAAAAAAAAAAAATTCAAAAATATTTTTTTTAATATTTTTTTTAATATTTTTTTTACATTTTTTTTCAACCCGTCCTACGCGTACCACCAGCCATGTGCTCGCGTACCACTAGTGGTACGCGTACCACCGGTTGAAAAGCCCTGTGGTAGAGGACAGGAAGGCCTGGAGGAATGTTGTCCATGAGGTCACGATGGGTCGGACACGACTTCGCAACTAACAACAACAATGTATGTATGTGCTGGTTAGTTGGTTAATTAGTTGGTTAGTTGTTTGGTTGGTTGGTTAGTTAGTTAGTTAGTTAGTTAGTTAGTTAGTTAGTTAGTTAGTTAGTTAGTTAGTTAGTTAGTTAGTTAGTTAGTTAGTTAGTTAGTTAGTTAGTTAGTTTATGGCAATGGTATAATAGCCAGGAGATTATAGTGTTAATACAAAGTAGTTTTTTGGCTGCTTAAGACTGCTAGTCTGTTTGGTTCATATTTGAAGTGCACCAGCGGGGTGAACCATCTCCGCACTCAGAATGGCTAATAGTGTTCTGCAGCATCATTCAGGGCTTTTTCTCTCCACTGATGTCGCTTCACGTTCAGGCGTCACATTCGAGTAGGTCTAGCACCGATTGAGTTCGTACTTCTGCACGAAGCACCATTATTTTTCTTACCGAAGTGATACCTATTTATCTACTTGCACATAGCAGGCTTTCAAATTGCTAGGTTGGCAGAATTCGAGGCAAGTGACGGGAGCTCAGCCCGTCACGCCGTGCTAGGACTCAGACTGTTGGAGCACAGACTTCTCAACAGCGTTTTAAACCACTGAGCCGTTGCACCTCATTGTATGTGTGTGTATGCAGGTCACCACACACGCCAACTGATTTTGTAACTGGGCAAGAATGTCACAGATTTCAGTAAGATTCTCTTTCGACTAGTCTTGGAATAAGATAGCACCTCAGAAATTGCAAGAACAATTTTTCCCAGCCTGGTTTATGATGAGTTAATTCAGGCTGAATCTCTTTGAAGGATTGCAAATGTTTCTGCCCAGATTTCTTACCACCTAAGCTGAGTTGCTGTTTATGAGACAAACTATGAACTGTGATTCGTTCCAGCTCCTGATAGTTTGTATCTAATGTCTCGTCCATTTTTTCCCAGCCTTCCCCCAAAATCTCTTACACCTCCCCACCCAAGTTACCTGATTCACCAGGATCCCACCGACCAACGGATAAATTGCCTCTAAAATTGTCTTCTTCTTCTTCCTTGAAGCCTTCAGCTGGCAAATCTTCATCTATCCTGGATATCTGGTCCGATCCCAGAGCCAGAAGTATTTCTTTGACAGAAAATCAAAGGAAATACATTACTATGTATATAAAAAGGGCTATACATTTATAAAAGTGCTATGCATTTCTAGCTCTTGGGTGGTAAAAGCATGAAGGGAACAAACAAAAAAGTATATAAATCCTCCCATTCCCCACCATCCAATCAGAGCTGAAGAAGCTTCTTGGATGAGAAGTGAAATGCCTTCCAAGAAAAACAAGAAGTCCAGTTGCCTCCTGAAAAAAAAGACACCTTTGGAAGAAAGTTGCAAATGTCGATTATTGATCACAGGGCATTGTGAATGGGTGTGAATGGGTTGCCAAGTGTGAACAGGTTGCCAAGTCCCCAGATTGCCCATCAGGCGACTGTGAGTTTGACAGGACAGTCAGAACTCTGGGAACAAGTTCTAACTGCCATTCCTTCAGTTCAGTCACAGCTTTGACAGTTCCTACATGAAGATCGTATGTCAAGGACCAACTGGGAGTATGACTGCATTCTCTACATCCCCATTACACAATTTAACAAGGGTGAACTAGCGATGTAAAATTTCCGGAAAGGTTGAAGCTGTGAGAAAAAAAAATGTTTTTTTTTCCCCTCTGGTTTTTTTGGGGACAAAAATGGAAATTTTGGACAAATTGGAAAAAAAAAAAAAGTTCAGTGTGGAGTAGTTTTACAAGTTGCATGAAAAGCGTCGTATATAAAAGTATTAAGCTTGCAATAGAACAGGTAACCACCCTCCTCTCCCTCAAAAGCAACCAAAAAACCCCCAAGAAACGATCAACAGGCAAACTAAACTGGAGCCTTTTTCCTACAGTGCCCCCTAGTGGCACAAATGCATATTTCTCTTGTTTGAGAACTGCATTGGGAAGTGCAGTGTTTTTTGACTTGAATTGTATTCCAGGATTTGCTTGTCTTCAGCTAAGAGAACTTGCATTTATTAAAAACTTTGCAAAACATCTCAGAAATCTTTCATTCAGGTCTTCATGTTATATAGTTTGAATACCATGTCATAGATATGCTATTTATCATTGGAAAAGAACATATTCCATATTCCTTTTTTTTTTTTTCAATTTCTGCGGGAAAAAACGGCTTTGGGGGGGAAAATGGGGAAAAGCCCTGGTTTTTTTCCCCTGAATTTTTTGGTTTTTTCCCCCAGATCTTCCTATCTCTGGGTTAACCCGATCAATTATGTCAACCCTGTCCATCGCATGAAATGCTATACCCTACTCAGCAGTACAATCAGGTCTCTATCTAATCAAGTGCCTTTTTGCTATTATAACCAACCAAATTAAAATAATCAGCATGCACAAATGACATCAATGCATGCTGATGCCAATATCCTAACTGTGATCATTGTTTCAAAGACACAAATTTGATTCTTGGAATGCATACATCTGAGCACAGAAAAAAAAATTACACATCATTCTTTCTGAAGAAATATGCAAACCAATTCCACCCCCTCTTTTCAGACATTAGAATCAGAATTAGAATAGAGCTGGAAGGGACCTTGGAGGTCTTCTAGTCCAGCCCCCTGCTCAAGCAAAGGATCCTATCCAATTTCAGACAAATATGACTGTCCAGTCTCTTCTTAAAAACCTCCAGTGATGGAGCACCCACAACTTCTGATGGCAATCTGTTCCACTGGTTAATTGTCCTTGCTGTTAGGAAGTTTCTCCTTAATTCCAGGTTGCTTCACTCCTTGATTAGTTTCCATCCGTTGCTTCTTGTCCTGCCCTCTGGTGCTTTGGAAAATAAACTGACCCCTTCCTCTTTGTGGCAGCCTCTCAAATACTGGAATACTGCTATCATTGTGGTGTTTAATTGTTTGTGATATTTTTCTTGTGTTTTCTTTTGTTGCACTTGCATTTTGGTCTGTGACCACAAATAAAATATATATATATGGGAAGATCATTCCATATTCTATAAAAGCTATCATTGCATGGAAAGGGCTGTGATCATATGATTGCAGCCACCATTTTTTAAAATCCTGTCTGCAGTCAATCCTAATTTATATGTTGAGATTCCAGAAAGAGTACAGAGAAGAGCAACAAAGATGATCAGGGGACTGGAGGCTAAAACATATGAAGAACGGTTGCAGGATTGGATATGCCTAGTTTAATGAGAAGAAGGACTAAGGGTGACACAATAGCAGTGTTCCAGTATTTGAGGGGTTTGCCACAAAGAAGAAGGGGTCAGCCTATTCTCCAAAGCATCTGAAGACAGGACAAAAAGCAATGGGTGGAAACTAATTAAGGCGAGACCCAACCTAGAACTAAGGAGACATTTCCTGACATTTAGAACAACTTGCCTCCAGAAGTTGTGAATGCTCCAACACTGGAAGTTTTTAAGAAGAGATTGGACAACCATTTGTCTCAAATGGGACAGGTTTTCCTGCCTGAGCAGGGGGTTGGACTAGAAGACCTCCAAGGTCCCTTCCAACTCTGTTATCCTGTTATATCCTGTTTTTCTATGAGGGATGTAAAAGTGAAATACACGAATGACAGTCTCTTGCAAGGTAATGTCTAGCTTAGGGATCCTTCATCAAGTAAAGGAGGAAAGGATCCTTACCCAAGGAAGCCAGCGTCTTCCAAATCTCCTCTAGGACTTCTCGGTGTAAAACTCTTTGATCTGCATTCAGCAACATCCACTCCTCTTCTGTAAAATGCACAGCCACCTCTTCGAAGATTGCCAGAGCCTGAAAGCAAGGAGACCTCCTTTCTGATCAAAGAAGTAGGCACAACTTATTTTCCAAAGCACCAGAAGGCAAGACAAGAAACAATGGATGGAAACTAATCAAGGAGAGAAGCCAACCTGGAATTAAGGAGAAACTTCCTAACAGTGAGGACAATTAAAAACAGTGGAACAGCTTTTGCCTTCAGAAGTTGTGGGTGCTTCATCACTGGAGGTTTTTAAGAAGAGGCTGGAGAATCACTTGTCTGAAATGGTATAGGGTCTCCTGCTTGAGCAGGGGGCTGGACTAGAAGACCTCCAGGGTCCCTTCCAGCTCTCTTCTGATTGATTGATCCACAATCAAGAGTCCTGCAGTTGAGCAGATCTTTCCAAAGTTGTATTTGCACAACAAGCTGAACTGGATCCATGGCAACATACCCTATCTTTACTTCCTCTTCTGACCTCCAACTTCCGGCACTTTTACATCGATATATCTAGAAATGACACATAGCAAGTCGCAATTCACCATAAAGTGGCGGAGAGAAACCGGAGGGACAGACAGCAGCTTCACCTCCCTGCAGAAACGTTCCTGGGATGTTTTCGGACACCCGCACGGGCCTCGAGTTGCCTACTCCACGTTTACTCGGAGCTTACAACATAGACATCCCAGAGGAGGCCCGTTTCAGAGATCCCACTGAAGAATCCGGGAAAGGGGACACCCGCGGGGGCCTTTCTGTCTCTCGGATGCAGAAGCGCCCGGCTGGCCTCTCCGCTTCCCCCTTACCTGATCGGGCTCCCCCGCAGCCCTTTCCACCCCTCCAGGGGAAGACCTGGCCCGGACCAGCGGCATCATCATCATCCCCTCTGGTGCTGTGCTCGTTTTTTTCGATCGCGGACCGGTCCCCCAAGCGCGCAACGCTCTTCCCGGGCGTGGGAAAATCCGGGCTAACTTTCCCACGAGGGGGCGGGGCGACTGCCCTCGCCGCCTTTAACCCTGCGCTGGCCGGAGAACCGGGAGGAGCTTCTCTTTCCGTCTCTTCCTCGGGGATACAGCCGGCAAAGGCGAGGACGCCGCCTTCCCACACCCGGCACTCTACTGCGGATGGGGGGCCGGAGGGGGACTCCTGCTCCCATCCTCACGCCCGGCAAATCCTTCCTTCCTTCCATCCTTCCTTCCTTCGCCTGACTAGGTAACATCATCAAGTGCTAGTTGCAATCTAGCACTGATGTTGTTACCTAGTTTGGCTAATGAAAGGTCTGCAAGAACGCAAAAGCTGCGAGCTCAGAGAACACCGAAGGCCCCTCATTTCAACCCTGAGCTACAAATATTATTAATAGTCTCCTTTATTGGTAGCCCCCCCCCCCCCAAGGCTGGAATAGACTAGCGGGAGCAATACTTGAAGAAATATCAGCTGGAAGGCGCCCTTTAAAAAAGAAGGGGGGGACTTTTTGAGTCTCCACTCAAGGGTTAAGGAAAGCGAGTCTGGAAGCCTAGAGGGACCACGGAGGAGGAGGAGGTCGTGCCCCCTTCACTGGGAATGAAGCCTTTGCGGTTCCATTGGCGGGGGAGTGGGGGGGCTCGAGGGACGCCGGGCCTGCTAAGCGCCCTTGAAGGCCGCAAAGCTCAAGAGGCGAGGCTGGCGGATTTAAGTGGCAGAAGCCGGGCGACTAAGGAAACTCCGGAGCTTAATCCGTTGTTGTTACCGTTCAGTCGTGTCCGACTCTGCGCTACCCCATGGACCGGGGGGGGGGGGGGGTGTCTCCAAACATGGCCACTTTAAGACTTGTGGACTTCAACTCCCAGGATTCCTCAGCCAGCATGGCTGGCTGGGGAATCTTGGAAGTTGAAGTCCACAAGTCTTAAAAGTGGCCACGTTTGACCATGGATTGTAACTTCTGCAAAAAGACATCCGTTCAGCCTTGGGCTCAATACAACGTCAACACGTTTTGCAAATAAATTCAAAATGAAATTTTTAAAATTTGTAATGTTGGAAAAGATTTTTCGCTGGCTCAAACAGAATATAGCCCTGAATCACAACTCAATAGTTCCTGTTTTTATTTATTCATCATACACCACCCATCTCCCTAAATGACTCCGGGCATTTTAGAATTAATTACAATTTTCTTCCTTGCCAAGGAATTGATGCCAATGATGTAAAGACCTATTTTATTAGGTTTATGAACAACTTTTCACAAGCTTACAACCTTTAAAGAATAATACTGTAAAAAAGAAAAGAAAAAAGAGTTACCTAATTTAAATCAAATACAATCAAATACAAAAATATAAATAATAGATCAGCTTCAACCTTCCTAATCCTAGAACGATGCTGGTTGGGAACTCTAATCCCAATTTATCTGGGGGAGCATCAGATTAGGGGGCACAAAGAACTGGATGAAGGCATAACCAAACCCAGTGGTGATGTTTGGACGAATATCAGGGAGAGATGTGGACTAGCTGACCGCTAAATCCCCCTGACTTTGACATTCTGTGACACGTTTAACCAGTTCGATGAAAATTATAGTACCCTCATTCATTTGCCTGCTAAATTTGTTACGTGTGTATGTGTGTGTGTGTGTGTTAAACCAGTCCACGATTCGGTGTATTGTGTGAATTCAGTTCTGTACACAGATTACAGAAGCTAAACGAACATATCTGAATGCAGCTTGTTAGCCCCAACCCAGTTAATGCTTCAAGAGAGTGCTAAACTCTGATGATTGGTTTAATTCAGGAGTCAAAACCGCATTTTGCATAGAGTGGGGCCATTCCTCTCCCACCCTTATTATTCATTTTAAAAATTCAGTGTTCTGTTTTTATGATCGGTTGGCTTAGTATAGGTGATCCTCGATTTACAACAGTTGGTTTAGTGACCGTTCGAAGTTACGACGGCACTGAAAAAAGAGACTTAGGACCGTTTTTCACAGTTCCAACCTTTGCAGCATCCCCATGATCACGCGATCAAAAATCAGAGGCTTGGCAACCGGTTCACATTTATGACGGTTGCAAAGTGCCACGGTCACATGATCCCCTTTTGCGACCTTCTGGCAAGCAAAGTCAAAGGGGAAGCCAGACTCACTTAGCCACCGGGTTACTAAGTTATCAACTGCGGTGATTCACTTAACAGCTGAAGCAAGAAAGGTCGTAAAATGGGGCAAAACTCACTAAACAAATGTCCCACTTAACAACGGAAATTTTCGGCTCAATTGTGGTGGTAAGTCGAGGATTACCTGCAGTGGGAGACAATGTGATATACTGTTCAAGGCCCAAACTAGGAACTGGGAGGCTTCGAGTTCTAGTTCCACATTTGGCACAAAGCCAGCTAGGTGACTGTGAGTCAGTCCTTCTCTTTCAGGCCTAGGAAGGTGGCGACAGCAAACCACTTCTGAAATCCTGCCAAGAAAAATGGCAGAGACTTAGACGTGCAATCATCATGGGACAAAAAAAAGTTTAGTAACCTAAATGTCTATGGAGATCCTCAGCCATCCAGGTCATCATGGTTGTCCCAAAGGTGCTTTTTCAGGAGGCCACTGGACTTTTCTTTGAAAATGTTTCATTTCACTTGCAGAAGCTCTTCGATCAACCTCATTCTGCCATTTTCTTGTTCCATTATACATCCCCTTTAGCCCAAAGATGCTTTTTCACGAGGCAACTGGACTTTCTTGTTTTTCTTTGAAGACGTTTCACTTCTCATCCAAGAAGCTGCTTCAGCTCTGACTGGATGGTGGGGAATGGAAGGATTTATACTCCTTGCAGACAGTTGGTCATTTGCATTCTTTTAGAGAGTTGTTGAGGCCACTTGGAGCTTTATCTGTCCTCAGGGTGCAAATGAGTGTGGAGCCTTCTTGGAACTGCTGAAAGGACTGTGTTGTAGACTGGAGATAGATGATGTCCTATCCCTCCCCCTCTGTTGAGAGAGGGCTGTTCAACTTTGACATAGATGGCCTCTTTGACCCCTCGTTCAAACCAGCGGTCCTCTCTATCCAAAATGTGGACTTTGCTGTCTTCGAAAGAGTGGCCTTTGTCTTTTAAATGCAGGTGGACTGCTGAATCTTGTCCTGATAGATTTGTTCTCCTATGCCAGTGATGGCGAACCTTTGAGAGACTGAGTGCCCGAACTGCAACCCCAAACCCACTTATGCATCGAGTGCCGGGTGGGCGTGGCCCATTGGGTGGGCATGGCCCATTGGGTGGGCGTGGCTGCGGTGGTAACGACAGACTGGGTGGGACTAAAAAGTTCAATCAATCAATTCCAACTTTGCAAGATCTTTTTTTTTCCCGCAAGAAGTTGAAATTGACTGATTGAACCTTTTTTTTTTTTGCACACGGCGGTGGAGGCCTAAAGCGAAAAGGTTTTATAAAACCCAGCTGAAGGCCTAGGACTGGGGCGACGGCGCGCGTGCCGACAGAGAGGGCTCTGAGTGCCACCTCTGGCACCCGTGCCATAGGTTCACCACCACTGTCCTATGCTGTGCCATACGTTTATGAAGTGGTTGTTTTGTTTCCCCAATGTACAGATCTGCACATGGCTCAGTTGCAGCGATTAGACTAGTTTTCCCAGAGGTTGTTCAGTCAGTCGTTCTCTTTATCTATCTTTTACCTAGGCCCAGAATTCTGGGAGTTGAAGTCCACAAGTCATAAAAGAGCCAAGGTTGCCTACCCCTGACCTGGGCTTATAGGCTGCTTTAAGTACAGATGATTCTAAGCCATGCGCCAATTCTGTTAAAAAAAACCAAAGAATTAAAACAATAAATAACAATAACATGATGCAATCCATCTAAATCATAACAATAATCTTCCCCTACATTTGTGGAATGTCATGCTCCATCACAGGAGGGGACCTACCATCATATAACTTCCTCAAAATGCCATGATTGGTGCCGATTTGATCTCAGGTGGAACCCTGTCCTGGTAGAGAGATAATGTAAAGGAAGCCTTCCCTGTTAGAGCTTCCTGTCAAGAATGAAACGTTGCCGTCTACGTGCCTTTTCATTTCAACTTGCCAATAGAGTAAGGGCGGGGGAGGTGTTGCTGTAGAATGGGTTAGATCAGGGATAGGCAACCTTGGCTCTTTTATGACTCGTGGACTTCAACTCCCAGAATTCCTGAGCCAGCATGGCTCAGCTTGGAAACCTCTCCCTTTCCCCTCAGCATGGCTGGCTCAGGAATTCTGGGAGTTGAAGTCCACGAGTCATAAAAGAGCCAAGGTTGCCCACCCCGGGTTAGATGGAGAAACAAAACCTCTACGATTCCACTGAAGACCGTGAGAGCCTGAAATTTTTCCAAGGATACTGCAGCAAGTGTGGAGAAGCAGCAGACGGTTCCCATAACAGCGTGAAATTGTTTACAGGTACTACATGAGAGGTTCGAGGTTAGGCCAGAGAAATTATTATTTAATTCTATGAACAGGTGGTCTGGGAACCTTAGAGTTAGTTTTGCTTTCACATTACCATGCTCTGCATTCAATAAACAGTAAGATTTTCGGAAACAGAATGAACCTGGAGTTTTATTTGGATTCTCAAGCTGGATGTTGACACTTCCTGGATGGGCAGAAGTAGCTGGCAGGAACCTATAAGCCCTTTATACCTCCAACTCTCAAATGATTGATACTAGCACCCTCACAACGCAAGGCAGTCTGCTGAACAAAGGCCATCCTTTGTTCAGAGAGTTAAGCCAGGCTTAAGAGCTGTTCAGCTTCCTGAACCTGAGAGATTTTCAATTTGCAGTTTAATACAACTCTTCAGCTGCAAAGAAAAATTGTTCAACAAAGGTGAGGAAGAAGCAGGCAGTCCACTCAGATTACGAAGAGACTAAAGGGGATGTCTATGGAGATTCTCGGTCATCCAGGACATAGTTATCCCAAAGAGGCAACTGGACTTTCTTGTTTTTCTTTGAAGATGTTTTGCTTCTATATAATAATAAAAGTTGGAAGGGACCTTGGAGGTCATCTAGTCCAACCCCCTGCTGAGGCAGGAAACCCTATACCATTTCAGACAAATGGCTGTCCAGTCTCTTCTTAAAAACTTCCAGTGTTGGAACATTCACCGCTTCTGGAGGCAAGTTGTTCCACTGGTTAATTGTTCTAACTGTCAGGAAGTTTCTCCTTAGTTCTAGGTTGCTTCTCTCCTTGATTAGTTTCCATCCGTTGCTTCTTGTCCTGTCTTCAGGTGCCTTGGAAAATAGCTTCACTCCCTCTTCTTTGTGGCAGCCGCTGAGATATTGGAACACTGCTATCATGTCCCCCCTCGTCCTTCTCTTCATTAAACTAGACATACCCAATTCCAGCAGCCATTCCTTATATGCTTTAGCCTCCAGTCCCCTAATCATCTTTGTTGCTTTTCTCTGTACTCTTTCTAGAGTCTCAACGTCTTTTTTACATCGTGGTGACCAAAACTGGATGCAGTATTCCAAGTGTGGCCTTACCAAGGCATTGTAAAGTGGTATTAATACTTCACGTGATCTTGATTCTATCCCTCTGTTAATGCAGCCTAGCACTGTGTTGGCCTTTTTGGCACACTGCTGGCTCATATTTAAGTGATTGTCCACTAGGACTCCGAGGTCCCTCTCACAGTTACTGCTATTGAGCAAGGTACCCCCTATACTATACCTGTACATTTGGTTTTTCTTGCCTAAATGTAGAACCTTACTTTTTTCATCCAAGAAGCTTCTTCAGCTCTAAATGGATGGTGGGGAATGGAAGGATTTATACTCCTTGCAGACAGCTGGTCATTTGCATTATTTTAGAGAGTCATTGAGGCCATTTGGAAGTTTATCTGTGTCGTCAGGGTCACCTGAGTAGTGCAAATGAATGTGGAGTTTTCTTGGAACTGTTAAAAGGACTGTGTTGTAGACTGAAGATAGATGATGTTGTATCCCTCCCCCTCTGTTGGACAGAGAGGACCGCTGGCTTGAAAGAGGGGTCAAAGAGGCCATCTATGTCAAAACTGAACAGCCCTCTCTCAACAGAGGGTGAGGGATACGATGTCATCTTTCTCCAGTCTTTCAATAGTTCCAAGAAGTCTCAACACCTATTTACACTACTCGGGTGACCCTGAAGACACAGATAAACCTCCAGGTGGCCTCAATGACTCTCTAAAGGAAGGCAAATGACCAGCTGTCTGCAAGGAGTATAAATCTTTCCATTCCCCACCATCCAGTCAGAGCTGAAGAAGCTTCTTGGATGAGAAGCGAAACGTCTTCAAAGAAAAAGAAGAAAGTTCAGTTGCCTCGTGAAAAAGCATCTTTGGGCTAAAGGGGATGTATAACGGAACAAGAAAATGGCAGAATGAGGTTGATCCAAGAGCTTCTACAGATATCATCACTGAGAGCCAGGTGGGGTAATGTCCAATTTCCCAAGTAGATCAGACAGGAGACATGACTAGAGATGAGCTAATTCCACATTATTGAAAAGCTACATTAACAGAATCTTGCAAGTCTGAAGGTACAAATCTCCTGCAGTCTCCTTCACAGCCTAAGAAGCTATTTCCCCCTGAGCTTCTCATCCTGCCCATTATGCAGCTGTGGGCTAAGGCCTCTCTTATCTGACCCTTCCCTAGGCAGCATTTCCTCTTCCCTTTCACTCAAGGTTTTTCACAAGCACCATTACAGATAATGTTAAAGGTGCTGGACTAGGAGATAGAAGATCCGAATTCCAAGCTTGCTTCAGCCATGGAACCCACTTCCTTGTTTTCCCCTTTGCAAATCCTGAAGAGCAGTACACCACGCTGTATTCAGGCTGACAAAGGGTCCCGATAAGGCAATCTCATTGTTAATGGGATGGGGGAGAATACTACAACATAATCACCGTGCGCCACCCAGAGTTGCTTTCGATGAGATGGATGGCAGCATAAACTTGATGAATGAATGAACAGAACGTTTTAATTTTTTTCCCTCTGATGAAAGAGATGTGATCCTACAGCAGTGATGGCGAACCTTTTAGAGACCGAGTGCCCAAACTGCAACCCAAAACCCACTTATGCATTGTCGGGTGCCAGGTGGGTGTGGCCCATTGGCTGGGTGTGGCCCATTGGCTGGATATGGCCCATTGGGTGGGCGTGGCTGCGGTGGTAACGGCATACTGGGTGGGACTAAAAAGTTCAATCAATCAATTCCAACTTTGCAAGATCTTTTTTTTCCCCGTGAGAAGCTGAAATTGACTGATTGATTGAACCTTTTTTTTTTTGCACACGGCGGCGGAGGCCTAAAGCGAAAAGGTTTTATAAAACCCAGCTGAAGGCCTAGGACTGGGGCAACGGCACGTGTGCCCACAGAGAGGGCTCTGAGTGCCGCCTCTGGCACCCGTGCCATAGGTTCGCCACCACTGTCCTACAGCCTTGTATGAACTACTTACCACTGGAGAACTTTCAAAATCCTATATGCTGGCTGTAACAAAGATGACAAAAATCAAGACTCAGGGTGAATAGAATAGAATAATAACTTTATTGTCACTTTAAACGTACACTAATCAGCATACGTTAAAATGAGATTTCATTGCATGTAGCTCTCAGAGGGTAATCACCTCCAATATACACTAAACATGACCAAAAATAAATAAATAAAATAAATTATGCATATACCCACACACACACACACACACATATGTGGCCCAGAGAAACAACACAGTCTAGTTCAGATGTATACATATACATGACAAGAAAAACGAATCTTGCAAGTTGCCAAGTTTGGAGACCCCTGCTCTAGAATAGGGTTTTGCAAAATCTGTTCTGCATGAACGTGATGGACATTGTTTAAAAAAACAACAACAACAATGCAATCAAATACTGTCAGACTCGGTAGTAATTTTTCTAGCAGGAAGGCAAAGATGATGGCCCCTATCGTTGCCTATGAAAATACCCTGGATGGTGTGTGTGTATATGTGTGTGTGTGTGTGTGTGTTCTCCTACAAAAAACTGACCATGCTTATCGTTTTGCTTATGTTGGCCCCGCCACAGATTACCCTGCTCCAGCATTACTTTCCTCTCTTTTCCTCAAACAAACTCTTATGCAAAGTTTCAGGGGGGTTATTATGCACCCCCAACAATTAAGGTTCATTTATTGCCACTTTTCTATCTCTAGAGTTTTGTCTCTGGATCAGGGCTGGGGAAAAAAATTAGTAAAATATATTGTGGTTCGCCGATGGGGCCTGACTTTTGCTACAGCTTGTATATGTTTCGCTCAATTTTTGGTTGTGTGTTTTATTGTGAACTTTGCCCAGAGAGATTTGACTGCTGGGCAGTTTAGAAAATTCTAATAAATAAATCAGTAAAAATATGGATACATACAAACTTACTTCTACAGGTAATCCTTGACTTAGGACACAGTGGAGCCCAAAATCTCTGCTACTAAGCAAGACAGTTGTTCAATGGCTTTCGCCCTATTTTACGACCTTTCTTGCCACAGTTGTTAAGTCAATCGCTGCAGTTGTTAAGTTAGTAACACAGTTGTTAAGTGAATCTGGCTTCCCCACTGACTTTGCTTGTCAGTAGGTCGCAGAAGGGGATCACATGACCCCTGGGACAAGGCAACCACGATAAATACGAGACAGGAGCTAAGCGTCCAACTTTTGATCACATGGCCATGGGGATGCTGCAAAGGTTTTAAGTATGAAAAATGGTCGTAAGTCACTTTTTTCAGTGCTGTTGTAAATTCAAAGGGTCACTAAATGAATGATTTGTAGACTGCCTGAATGTAGCAAGATCCTATATTTCTCATTGGCAGGGAAGGTGTAAATCTGCCACAGCTTCATTTGGGATAATCGGGATGGTTCCCCCTTCCATCCCAAAGGCAACTTGTGCCAAAATTACGTTACAAGGTCACTCACCTGATGCCGTTCTGTATGCGTTTCCGCCACATTTTTCTACAAAACAGAATCAAGAAGTCAGTGACGAGGTTCCCACTTAGAGATCCTTCGTTTTCCCCATCAGCCTGTGGTAGACGTTCAGAGCTTCCGTGCTTCCTCCAGCAGCATCAGAAACATATTATGAATATGTTTGATTTATTGATTAACCCAGACAATATATATAATGGGCTTTGATTTATTAAAAGGGGTACTGTATTATTAACTAGATCAGGGGTAGGCAACCTTGGCTCTTTTATGACTCGTGGACTTCAACTCCCAGAATTCCTGAGTCTCATGCTGGCTCAGGAATTCTGGGAGTTGAAGTCCACGAGTCATAAAAGAGCCAAGGTTGCCTACCCCTGAACTAGATGATGTAAGATGGGGGGAAATAGATAACTTTTAGGAAATAGAACAAGATTATACCCGAATAGATAAGATGTGTATTTGGAATATTAGATTCTGTTATGAATTGAGATAAAGGAAACTTTGGTTACCTAAAAACCTGGAAATTATAAATGTCAAATGTTAAATTTGAATATTGATGGGAAACTAAAAATTGGGAAAAACTAATAACAGGACATTGATTGAATGTAAAGATTGAATGTAAAAGTAATTAAGATATGTATAAGCTTAAAGCCTATTGATAAATGTAATAATGATGTTTTTATTTAGTTGATATAATAACTGTATTAGCTTAAATATGAGATAGTAGATATTAAGGGAAAAAGAGAGGAAATATTTGAGGTTGTAGTTTGAGATTTGTATCAAAAAAATTTGTATGTTACTGAACTATTGATTAACCCAGCCACCACGTTGCTTTTTAAATACCTAAATGTAAAATTAGAAAATTAATAAAAATTTTATTTAAAAAAAAAAAGAAAGCTGTGCGCTGGACTGTGGAAGTCAGAAAACCCTCTTGGAAGAAGGGAATGGTCCTCAAATGCAGGGTGTGAGCATGTCCCCAGCTGACCTTGGCAGGATTGAAGAAGCTATGCAGGATCAATGTTGATTAGTTCTTGGACTTCCCAATTTCAGCTTACCTCTGAATTTCTTGGTGGTCTCCCATCCCAACACTAAATAAGCCCAGCTGTTTTGTTTCTTGAAGCCTGCGAAGATGAGTTAGATATGGAGCTCCCAGGTTGTGTACCAAAACTAACAAGTTCAGTGTCAAGAATGAAAACCTGGCAGCTACATGCCTTATTGTTTTTATCTTGTCATTAGAGTAAGGGGGGGGAGAGACGAGGCTTCGAATGGGTTAGTTAGAGAAATGAGACCTCTCCAGTTCTGCAGATGTTTGTTGAGAAAAAGATGTATGGAAAATTTTCAAGGACATTCTAACCGCTGTGAAGAAGATAGCAGACGGTTCTCCAAACAACGAGGATGTCAACGCTGCTAACATTGGATGTTCTTGCTTTGACAACATATGGAGATGCAGCCTTTTTCTTTCTTATGCTTTACTCTTAGAATTAGATGATACTGGGGGAGGAGGAGGAATGTGATGGGAGTTAGTTAGACATAATAATATTGTAATAGTGTGTGAACTCAGGGCTTTTGAAATAAGAGATGATAAGAAATGGCGGGTTGGAGTAAAGGAGGGAAAGCCTGCATTTCAAACTAATTGGAGAATGTGATTTGTGACTGTTAATTAGAGGAGGGAATTGTGTTTGATACTGTGTGCTAAGGGGAGGGGAATCCAGAGTTTGGCTTCGACTATGTACGTGCCGAAGCTATGCCACTCGAATAAAGATTCTTTAAGGTAAACAATGCCTCGAAGTTCTTTGAAGAGTGTCATCTGTCGGAACCGTGACAGAGAAGGTGTTTACATGAACTACGTGGACATCTGGGAGGTTTGGCTGGGAATGTCATTGTTTATATGCTTTGGTTGGATGTCTTTGGATTTTAGAGTTAGTTTTCCTTCGTCTGTACCATGCCATGTATTCAATAAACCAGCAAGATTTTCAGAAATGAAAGAAATTCTGGATTTTATTTGGTTATTAGGGCTGGAGGTTGACATTCAGGCAACATGCTCAAAACAAACCAACCTCAGTATTCTGGCTTAGAGCGACGTTTCTCAACCTTGTCAATTTGAAGATGTGTGGACTTCAACTCCCAGAGTTTCCCAGCCAGGGTGCTGGCTGGGGAACTCTGGGAGTTGAAGTCCACACATCTTCAAATTGACAAGGTTGAGAAACACTATCTTAGGATGTTATGTGGCCATGTTATGTGACCATGCCTCCAGGATCTTCAGTAGGTTTGGAGGCCATGTTCAGAGTGAGCCTGATCAGGAAGCTTGTGGGAAATACAGGTTTGGGGGTGTGGAGGTTGGGAGCCCCTCCCACTTGTTTTGTGAATGACACACCCTGTGCCCACCCAAGAGATACTTACTGATATAGACAATCACTCCAGCAGCAATGAAGACTGTGGCCACCACGACCACCACGACTCCAGCCACAAGCCCCATGTTGGGCACAAAGACTGTTAGAAAAAAGGGTAAAATGACTAGAGGTGACCTGGGGTTTTTTTTCAATAGAGTTTCCCGGTCTTAGCGAGAAGGTACCAAGCCTGAGTTAACTAAGGCATGGTGCTCTACAACAGCGGTCCCCAACTTTTCTGGCTTTGTGGACCCACAGGGAGGGGGGAGAGGGCATAGAACTTATTTTCCAAAGCACCTGAAGGCAAGACAAGAAACAATGGTTGGAAACTGATCAAAGAGAGAAGCACCCTGGAACTAAGGAGAAACTTCCTAACAGTGAGGACAATTAATCAGTGGCACAGCTTGCCTTCAGACATTGTGGGTGTTTCATCACTGGAGGTTTTTAAGAAGAGACTGGATAGTCACTTGTCTGAAATGGTATAGGACAGTAATGGCGAACCTTTTAGATACCCAGTGCCTAAAAACCGCCCCGCTCCCGCTCCGCCCCCACCTCACCCACCCGCAGGGCCATTTACCACCTCCACGGCCCACCGCAGATCGCCCAGGTGGCCCTGCAGCGCCATGGCGGCCATGCCCTCCGCCCACGCTCCGCAGCATCATCTGTGCGTGATGGGGCGCGAGGGCGGAGTCTTGTCCCTGCTTCCCGGCTGCCATGTCCTTGGCTACGCTGCTCCATGCAGGCCATGTCCAGGGACGACTCTCCTCCAGGGGGGCTGTTGGTGAGGAGGGGGCCACAGGGGTAGGTAGGGCTGGGGTGATGGCATGCGTGCCCACAGAGAGGGCTCTGCGTACCACCTCTGGCATGCGTGCCATAGGTTCGCCACCACTGGTATAGGATGTCCTGCTTGAGCAGGGGGCTGGACTAGCAGACCTCCAAGGTCTCTTCCAGCTCTATTCTGATTCTGATTCAACTGGTGACATTCCCCCTCTTCTCTCACCAGGCTCCTCCCAGGCCACGATCAGAGGTTCTGGAAGCCCAGAATGGTCCACATAGCACCGATAGCGGTCCCTCTCCTTTGAGTCAACCTCGATGCTCAGCCAGGCACGGTAGGTCCCATCTGAGTAGGTCTGACTTGCCAAACACACTGGACTATTTCAAGGTTTCATCTGAACTTAGGTTAGGTCTCTTAGGGCCTGGCATGTTGAGTGAATCCAACCTTTGACCAATTTAGGGTCAACGCATTGGGTGAACCCAGTAAATGAAGAAGCTCCATCAGCGCGTTCATTAGGTTGTATGACCACAAACACTCTAGGAACAACTTTGCTCATATTCCATTGGTGCCCCCCCTTCTCTCACCAGGCTCCTCCCAGGCCACAATCAGAGGCTCCGGAAACCCGGCATGATCCACGTAGCACCGATAGCGGTCCCTCTCCTTCGGGTCAACCTCAATGCTCAGCCAGGCATGGTAGGTCCCATCTGAGTTTGGAAGAACACCACCCCGGAAGGTGTCCTGCTCCCAGACTTCCCCATCCTTCCTCCAGGTGGCATCCATCTCTTTGGGATAAAAGCCATACACTCTGCAGACAAGCATCTCCACGCCGTTGTACTGGGTCCTGCGAGTTACTTTCACCACTGGGGGCTCTGTAGAGAACACAACACCAGCATGTTTTAAGACTGCACTGGTATAGTACGGAGATATTGCACCACCGATCTGGTGCTCTCCTGCGACATCACCGACCCTTGGCTCCCTCCTTCCTTCCTCACCTATCCTCAGCAGAGATTCCTTTCCATACATCATGCACTTCTGAAGCAGCTCGATACATTCCTGCTCCAAAAAATTATTCCTGCTCTGGGCGATGAAAGGTTCAGCTTCCCACCTTCTCTTGGTCACCTGAGCGCGGATGTCAACTGCGGTCCAGGTGAGGGTCTTCTGATCCAGGCTGATGAAGTCTTCCCCGTCGTAGCCATACTGGTAAACTCCGCTCTTGTGGCCATCTTTGCTCAGATCACAGCCGATCACGCGCTGCCAGCTGTGAATTCCTGCATCCAGTTTTGGTCACCACATTACAAAAAAAGAGGTTGAGACTTTGGAAAAAGTACAAAGAGCAGCTAAGATGATTAAGGGCCTGGAGACTAAAACATACGAAGAACAGTTGCAGGATTTGGGTTTGGCTAGACTAGAGAAAAGAAGGGCTGGGGGGGGGGGAACATGATAGCAGTATTCCAATATTTGAGGGGCTGTCACAAAGAGGAGGGGGTCAGTTTATTTTCCAAAGCACCAGAGAACAGTTCAAGAAGCAACAGATGGAAACCAATCAAGGAGAGAAGCAACCTGGAATTAAGGAGAAACTTCCTAACAGTGAGGACAATTAACGAGTGGAACAGCTTGCTTTCAGAAGTTGTAGTACTTCATCACTGGAGGCTTTTAAGAAGAGACTGGACAGTCCTTTGTCTGAAATTGGATAGGATCTCCTGCTTGAGCAGGGGGCTGGACTAGAGGACCTCCAAGGTCCCTTCCAGCTCTATTCTGATTCTGATTCTGAAATCCTGCAAAGAAAATGGGCACAGACAGAAGCGTAACACTCGCAGGAGAATCAGATCCATGCCCCTATTCTTGATCTCCTCTTTGGTTTCTTCTCCCACTTGAGTAGTTGAAAATTTACTGATTCAGCAGTAGTCAGGAGATGGTTTTGTAAACAGCCAGCTGCAATCTCTGCTATTGTTAGCAAAAAATACCCACCCCCTTGCCAATTCACAATGTTGGCTTTTGTTATGTTCATGATAGCACAGGAGCCTGAGAAACTCTGTGTTCCCCCCATGTATTAACGGATAAATTGATTCTAATGGAAAGTATTTCAGTTGCTGAAATTCTTTTAACGCCATTCATCTCAACAAATCTTGTTAAAGAAGACTATGAGAATCTTGCTTGTAAAGAATTACACTGTCTCTGGCAGAAATAAGAAACCTCTAAACGGGAAGGTGTTAATTAGTTGGTCAAAACTAATCTGGTTGCTAATCCAATCTCCTGAGGCAAGGAGTTCCATAGTTTCACCAACCATCATGTCTCTGGTACAGTTCAAAGATAAACAGGATTATGTGGGCACTCCATCACTGGAGATTTTTAAGAAGAGGCTAGACAGTCACTTGTCTGAAATGGTATAGGTTCTCCTGCTTGAGCAGGAGGGAGCTGGACTAGAAGACCTCCAAGGTCCGTTCCAGCTCTATTCTCTTCTATAATCAGAGTCAAGGCAGGCTGTTGGGAATAAGATTTTTTTCCCAAGAGCACAGGCTGTTCTCTTCCATATTTTCTTCTCCAGAGCCCTGCAGAGTTGGTATGGTGGAGAAATGTTGGCTGCTTCAGAGATAGCAGGAGGCTGCAAAACTATGCGAAGATCTGCATCGATTTCCTAAATTCTGGAGAAGTGTTTCAGTGTTGATCCAATTAACACTAACTCCCGATGGCAGCAGCACAGCCGGCAATTGTCTTTTGTAACCAGGAGTCACGTGATTTTTTTATTTTTTATTTAAATATCTTTTGACAGCCACTGCATCTGCTTGGTGACTTCAGGAATCACCAAGTGGATTGGGCTGAATTTGGGGGCTGTTTTGCTTTGAAGGTAGATTGTCCTCAAATCAGGCTAACATTAGGGAGCGTTCAGAAGTAGAAAAGGTGTCTTAGCCTGCTCCTGCTCAAATCAGGGTAAACATTGGGATATAGGTAAGGCATCCATCTGTCCTTTATTATAAAGGACAGTCCTTTATTTCAGAAAGCTTATTCTTTAGAGTTATTGGTTTTTCAAAAACGCACTGTTCTCCTTTATTTTGGCTGTTAACTTTCACTAGATGGGGAAGAAATGGAGGTAGTGACAGATTTTATCTTCCTGGGCTCCAAGATCACCGCAGATGGGGACTGCAGCCAATAAATTAAAAGATGCTTGCTCCTGGGGAGAAAAGCTATGGCAAATCTAGACAGCATACTAAAAAGCAGAGACATCACCCTGCCAACAAAAGTGCGTATAGTCAAGGCCATGGTTTTCCCAGTTGCAATGTATGGCTGTGAAAGTTGGACCACAAGAAAGGCTGAGTGCCAAAGAATTGAGGCCTTTGAACTATGGTGCTGGAGAAGACTGCTGCGATTCCCCTGGACTGCAAGGCGATCAAACCGGTCAGTCCTAGAGGAGATCAACCCTGCTCTTTAGAAGGCCAGATCCTGAAGCTGAAACTCAAGTACTTTGGCCACCTAATGAGAAGGAAGGACTCACTGGAGAAGAGCCTAATGCTGGGAAAGATTGAGGGCAATAGAAGAAGGGGAGAATGAGGTGGCTGGATGGAGTCACTGAAGCAGTAGGCGTGAGCTTAAATGGACTCCAGAAGATGGTAGAGGACAGGAAGGCCTGGAGGAAAGTTGTCCATGGGGTCGCGACGGGTCGGACACGACTTCGCAACTAACAACAACAATGCATAACCCTCTACATTTATGTGAAAAGTATGGAAATTGAATGGATTTTTTTAAAATAAATAAACATACGTGTACCATTTTAGATACTTCAATTAGAATATGCAATTCAGGAAAGCTTTTCTCGTTTTTTGTTCTTGCATATTCTTTCATCAAGCCAAGTTATAAACATAAACAAACCATTTTTTTAAAAAAAAAATCCTCTTTCAGATTTGCCCCTTTTTCAGGCGTGTGCTTTATTTTTTTTCCAAGAAAATATGGACTTCGTAGATATAAAATACCCCTACACAGGGATCCATCTTTACTCTCACAAGTCCTCATTTCCTAAAACAAGCTTTAATAAATATTATTACTGGGGGAAAAACGGACCCCATTCTCTTTGCTAGTATTTCCTACCTGTCCAGATTCCTCCTGAAGAGGAATGGGGACCTGGCGAGGCCAAAATCCACGGTTCCCAGCCCCTCTATCCAATTCCTCAAGTTTCCTCTTTCCGCTATGTATTCAAAATGGACAATGATTAATATATATGAATGTATGTATGAATGTATGTAAGCAGCCTTTCGAACCTCCGGCATTCCACTCTGACGACGTCGGCAGTTAGCCGACGAAAGCCAAGTTTATCAAACAGTTGTTAGTTTATTAAACAGTTGTTTTTATATTTATTCCGGTGTTCAACTATTTTTCTCAACATGAATGTATGTATGTATGTATATACAGGTGTATGTATGTATATATATATGTATGTATATGTATATATGTACTGGTATATGTATAGTTCTATATGTATGTGTATCTATATGTATATGTACATGTACATGTATATGTACCGGTATAGGTATAGGTATAGGTATATGTACCGGTATATGTACATGTACATGTATATGTATGTATATGTATATAGCATGTGTATATGTGTGGTAGGTATGTGTATGGGTAGATATATTCTTTCTTTGGAGAGCAGGCAACAGAATTTCATTTTTAATTTGGGCCAGTGTGCTCACAGTAAAAAATGACAATTAAGGTTATACTCTCCTCTCTTCTTATATCTTATATCATCTTATATCAGGGGTCTTCAAATTTGGCCCTTTTGTGACTTGCGGACTTCCAACTCCCAGAATTCCTCAGCCAGCGTGCCTGGCTGAGAAATTCTGGGAGTTGAAGTCCACAAGTCATAAAAGGGCCAAGTTTGAAGACCTGTCTTATATCTTATATCTTATATCATCTTATACTGTATCTTATCTCTCATATCTCTCATATCTTATCTTATCTTATCTTATCTATCTATCTTATCTTATTACCTTACCTTGCCTTGCCTTGCCTTATCTTATCTTACCTCTGCTGGAGTTGTGGTGGCTGCGCAAGATGGCGAGGTCAGTTTTGAACCTCCTCTCGGTGGTGCTCACTCTCCGTGATGACAAATCCCAGAAATGGGAGTCCTCCTCCTCCATATTATGAAGCCAGGCCATTTGGGGCAACAATCTTCTTGTGGGGGGGTCAAAGCGTGCAGCCAGCTGGTCATCCACAAATGCCACCACAATGTAGTGGGGCACATCCTGGCTGGGGCCCATGACCAGGGTGTAGAAAATGCGCAACGAATGGGAGGAGGAGCCTGAAAAGAGCGGGGGGGGGGGAGAAAGGAAATTTGGGAGAGGGGTGCCCAAAGGCACACTTTTAAACTCCCCTCCTTTTTTGATTTGAAACCAGTTCCCCCTTTTTAGAGAAAGCCTCGATTCAGCTGGTCCCCAACTTACAACAGTTCATTTAGTGACCGAAGTTACAACGGCCCTGAAAAAAAGGGACTTATGACCGTTTTTCACACTTACAACCATTGCGGCTTCCCCACGGTCAGGTGATCAAAGTTCAGACGCTTGGCAACCGACTCATATTTGTGTCCTTTTTGCGACTTTCTGATGAGCAAAGTGAATGGGGAAGCCAGATCCACTTAGCAGCGGTGTTACTGACTTGAACAACGACGGTGATTGGCTTAGCAAAGGTGGCGGCAAAAGTCGTAAAATGGGGCAAAACTCACTTAATAAACGTCTCACTTAACCACACCAATTTTGGGCTCACTTGTACTCTAGAACAGGGGTCTCCATACTTGTTAAGTTTAAGACTTGTGGACTTCAACTCCCAGAATTCTCCATACCAGCATAGCCGGCTAAGGAATTCTGGGGCTTGAAGTCCACAAGTCTTAAAGTTGCCAAGGTTGGATATTCCCTGCTCTAAAATCTAAGGTAGGTATATCAGGAAAGACATCATGCAGTGATAGTCCAAAAGGGGGATCGACTAGGTGCCCTCTAGTACCCCTTCAGTTCTACCTCAGGAGGTATCAAACCATGCCAAACGCCTACAAAGAGTTTAACAAAAGTGTGCTTATTTCAGACACACCGGGTGGGATTGAATCTAGCCACCCCACCGGGCGAAGCCTCTGGAACTCGCTGCCACAGGAAAACCAGACTGCCCTCCTCAGATCTCCATAGCCCCGCCCCGCCCGGCCACCGGCCACTCACCGGCGCATCCTCCCCACAGCAACAGGATGGCAGGATTAACAATATGCCTTTATTTCAGATGGAGAGGGTGGGCTCTAACCTGGCTCCCCAAATGGGCGAAAGCCTCTGGAACTCGCTGCCACGGGGGGGGGGGGAAACAGGGCTGCCCCTCCTGGTTTTAACCCCGCCTCCTTCGGTCACTCACCTGCGCATCCTCCCCGCAGCAACAGGACGGCCGCCGCGGACAGGAGCCCCAGGCGGGCCACCGGGAGCCCCATCTGGATCCAGCTCCGATCAGCTGGCGACGAAGGATCGGGACTAGGCTGCGGCCGAAGGAGAAAGTTTGTAAAAAGGCGCCGGAGGAACCGAACGCCGGAAAGTGAAAGTGGGGGAAGGGAGGTCGGTTCTCCCCTTTGGGGAGAAGGAAGGGTGAGGAAAGGGAAGGAGCCGGAGCGAAAGGAAGCTCCGGGGCAAAAAAAATCCCGCCCAGCCCCGAGCGCGAAGAGGAATAGAATAGAATCACAGAGTTGGAAGGGACCTTATAGGTCATCTAGTCCAACCCCCCACCCCTTGCCCAAGCAGGAGGAATCGGCCCCTTAGCTGGTGGGCGAGGCATCGTGGGAACTGCTCTTGTTGGTTGAGGAGCGGGTCAGTTCAGTGGCCCCGGTTCCCCAAGACAGGGAGACCCGCCTGCCCCCTTCACGGGTGGGTGATCTGATTCCAACCTAGTTTCCTGCGGGGGACTACAATCCCCATTCCCCTTGTGGTCTGGGGATGATGGGCGTTGTCTCGAACATCCGCGGAAGGCGCCCGATAGCCTGGAATCAATCAGGGGTAGGCAACCTCGGCTCTTTTATGGCTCGTGGACTTCAACTCCCAGAATTCCTGAGCCAGCACAGCTGGCTCAGGAATTCTGGGAGTTGAAGTCCACGAGCCATAAAAGAGCCAAGGTTGCCTACCCCTGGCTGGATAAATAAGTGTCTGGAGTCTGGAGTTCTTTAAATCGATTTTTTTTATTAAAAAAATCTTCCCTTTCTCACCTGCCAAACTTTCCCGCTCCTTGTCTTCACCTTTGCCGGCTTCTGACGCTGCTGGTCCGCCAGTTTACCCTCGGGGGCCAGAGGCGGAAACGTATCCAGGCAAGACCCAAAACGAAACCAAACCAAACTTCTTGGCGTTTTGCGGCTTGAACCGTTGCTGATCCTCAGCGTGAAGGGCCAGCCCTGACAAACGTCACTCGGGGGCTCTTCGGTGAGTTTTGCCATTGGAGGTTGGAGAGAAAGGAGGGAAGGAAAAAGCAGCGCTGTCCCGGGCTGGGTCTCCCCCAATTTCCCCCCCAAGGTCCTCCTTCCCGCAGCTCCACCCCTCCTGCTTCATTGAGCCGTTGCATTTCCCTGAGTAAGCAATTCCCGTTTCTTTTCTGAGCGAAGAGTGAAACTGAAAGGAGAGTGTCCATATTCAAAGGTGTTTTTTCACGAGGCAACTGGACTGCCTTGTTTTTCTTTGGAGACGTTTCGCTGAAGAGCAACTAAAATGATCCAAGGCCTGGAGACGAAAACATATGAAGAATGGCTGCGGGACTTGGGTTTGGCTAGTGATTCAGGAATTCTGGGAGTTGAAGTCCAGGAGTCATAAAAGAGCCGAGGTTGCCTACCCCTGGGCTAGTCCAAGGGGTAGGCAACCTTGGCTCTTTTATGACTCGTGGACTTCAACTCCCAGAATTCCTGAGCCAGCCATGCTGAGGGGAAAGGGAGAGGTTTCCAAGCTGAGCCATGCTGGCTCAGGAATTCTGGGAGTTGAAGTCCACGAGTCATAAAAGAGCCAAGGTTGCCTACCCCTGCGCCTAGTCTAAAGAAAAGAAACGGGTGACATGATAGCAGTATTCCAGTATTTGAGGGGCTGCCACAAAGAAGAGGGGGTCAAATGAATCTCCAGAGCACCAGAGGGCAGGACAAGAAACAATGGTTGGAAACTGATCAAAGAGAGAAGCAACCTGGAATTAAAGAGAAAGTTCCTAACAAGTGAGGACAATTAACCAGTGGAACAGCTTGCCTCCAGAAATCGTGGGCGCTCCATCACTGGAGGTTTTTAAGAAGAGACTACTAGACAGTCACTTGTCTGAGATGATATAGGTTCTCCTGCTCGAGTAACGGGCTGGACTAGAAGATCTCCAAGGTCTATTCTATTCTAATTCTTCAGCTCTGACTGCATGGTGGGGAATGGAAGGAATTATACTCCTTGCAGACAGCTGGTCTTTTAGAGAGTCGTTGAGGCCACCTGGAGGTTTATCTGTGTCCAGGGTCACGTGAATGGTGCAAATGGGTGTGGAGCCTTCATGGCTGCAGGATGTTTTTTCTGCCCTGGGTCCTTTCACTGTTGAAGACAGGCGCAGGCTGTTAGAATTAGAATTAGAACAACAGAGTTGGAAGGGACCTTGTAGGTCTTCTAGTCCAGCCCCCTGCTCAAGCAGGAGAACCTATATCATCTCAGACAAGTGACTGTGCAGTAGTCTCTTCTTAAAAACCTCCAGTGATGGAGCACCCACGATTTCTGAAGGCAGGCTAGTCCAACCCCCCACCCAAGCAGGTGACCTTACACCATTTCTGACAGATGGCAGTCCAGTCTCTTCTTGAAAGCTTCCAGTGATGAAGCACCCACAACTTCTGAAAGCAACTTCTGTTCCATTGGTTGATTGTTCTCACCGTCAGAAAATTTCTCCTTATTTCTAGGTTGAATCTCTCCTTGATCAGTTTCCATCTATTATTCCTTGTCTGGCCTTCAGGTGCTTTGGAAAGGTCTCCTGTCTGTGACAGACCCTCAAATATTGGAACACTGTTATCATGTCTCCCCTGGTCCTTCTCTTCACTAGACTAGCCATGCCCAGTTCTTGTAACCGTTCTTCCTATGTTTTAGCCTCCGGTCCCCTAATCATCTTTGTTGTTCATCTCTGCCCTTTTTCTAGAGTCCCAACATCTTTTTTTTTAGCCTGTGTTGTCTGCAACTCAAACTGAAGTGCAAAATGGTTCCTGTAGTCCGCAATGTTTTCTGGAAATCCGTTCATCCTCCAGCACCATTCAAAAGGGCGTTAATCCCAATGTGCTTAGCTAAATATCTGTGGAGATTCTCAGTCTTTCAGGTCATGGTTGTCCCAAAGGTGTATTTTTTTAAGGAGGCAACTGGACTTTCTTAGTACAGGTAGTAATAATAATAATAATAATAATAATAAAGTTGGAAGGGACCTTGGAGGTCATCTAGTCCAACCCCCTGCTCAGGCAGGAAACCCTATACCATTTCAGACAAATGGTTGTCCATTCTCTTCTTAAAAACTTCCAGTGTTGGAGCATTCACCGCTTCTGGAGGCAGGTTGTTCCACTGGTTAATTGTTCTAACTTTCAGGAAATTTCTCTTTAGTTCTAGGTTGCTTCTCTCCTTGATTAGTTTCCATCCATTGCTTCTTGTCCTGCCCTCAGGCGCTTTGGAGAATAGCTTGACTCCCTCTTCTTTGTGGCAGCCCCTGAGATATGGGAACACTGCTATCCTGTCACCCCTCGTCCTTCTCTTCATTAGACTAGAGTCTAGACATACCCAATTCCAGCAACCGTTCTTTATATGTTTTAGCCTCCAGTCCCCTAATCATCTTTATTGCTCTTCTCTGCACTCTTTCTAGAGCCTCAACATCTTTTTTACATCGTGGTGACCAAAACTGGATGCAGCATTCCAAGTGTGGCCTTACCAAGGCATTGTAAAGTGGTATTAATACTTCGCGTGATCTTGATTCTGTCCCTCTGTTAATGCAGCCTAGCACTGTGTTGGCTTGTTTTTCTTTGAAGACATTTGAAGACTTTGAAGGAATATAAATCCTTCCATTCCCCACCATCCAGTCAGAGCTGAAGAAGCTCCTTGGATGAGAAGCGAAACGTCTTCAAAGAAAAACAAGGAAGTCCAGTTGCCTCGTGAAAAAGCACCTTTGGGACGTATTGGGGGTGTGGGGTGGGAATGGCTTTTTTCTTTGGTTTACACTCAATGCACTTGGAATGCACTCAAATGTCTCTGAGAAAATTCTTAATATTAACGGTAAGACTGTAGATTGGGGAAGGGCCGAAGGCTGAAAATAAGACGTGAAAATAAGGATTACAAAACAAAAACAAAAAAACAAAAAAAACCCTGAGACATGGGGCCCCTTTCTCTGGAATTTAATTCAAGGAGAGGATCCTGGGGAACAGACTGCGTTCCCATCCCTCCCTCCCGAATGGCCTGGGTGGGGTGTTGGCCCAGGGGAGACGCTCCCAGCCGAGAAGAGAGATTGTGGCTTTAGGACAATAAAAAGAAAGGATTAAATGAATTGAGAAGGAAAGCAGTAAAGGAAACAAAAGGGAAGGAGGACAGAATAGAAGCCTCTAAAGGGGGGAAAATGGGAAAGGAGCTGAAGAAGCTTCTTGGATGAGAAGCGAAACATCTTCAAAGAAAAACAAGAAAGTCCAGTTGCCTCTTGAAAAAAGCATCTTTGGGACAACTATGACCTGGATGATTGAGAATCTCCATAGAGAGTGTCCAGAGCTCTGCCCTTCCCACCTCCTCCTCCCCATCCCCATTCCTGGTCTTACAAAGGCTAAGCCTCCCTCCAGTCCAGAACCCCTCCCCCCCAATAGAAAAGTCTCTTGGTGAAGAATACGTAGTGCCTTCCAGAAGTGGCACTCGTCTATGTCAACGCTGCTAACATCGGGTGTTTTTGCATTGACAACAAAGAGAAATGTAGCCATCTTTTACCTTTTGCTTTTAGAGTTAGATGATGCTGGGAGGGGGGGATGTGAACGAGAGTCCAGCTAGACATAACAACACTAAATCTAGCCTGAGAAACAAGGTTATTGTAACCAGAGCTGATAAGGAATTGGCAGGCTGGAGAACTGGAGAGGAGGCCCGCGCTTCAAACTAATTGGGGAATGTGATTTATGACTGTTAATTGAAGGAGGGAATTGTGCTTTGATACTATGTGCTCAGGGGAGGGGAATTCAGTTTTTGGCTTCGATTATGCAGTGCCGATGTTATGCTGCTCAAAATAAAGATTCTTTAAGGTAAACAATGCCTTGAAGTTCTTTTGAAGAGTTTCATCTGTCGGAACCATGACACTCTACACTCAGATCTGAAGCTCCAAGCAGGTTATGTCTTGCTGTCCCTCCAGGCAGTGGGGTCAAACTGGGATTCAGGCCTACAAACATCTGCATGGAACCCCAAGGGGGGGCAAGAACCTCCTCACCAGAAGTGGCCCTGCCCAGCTGCTTCCAGGCTCAACCCAGAGATGACCATGGACATCTTTGGCCCCTTTCTAGGGTGAGCTTCACAACTGGAAATCCTCCAAAGGTACAGGTAGTCCTTGACTTATGACCACAACTGAGCCCAAAATGTATGTTGCTAAGTGAGACTTTTGTCCCATTTTACGCCTTTTTCTTGACACATTGGGGAAGCGAATCGCTGCAGTTGTTAACGTAGCAACACGGTGGTTAAGTGGCTTCCCGATTGACTTTGCCTAGCGGAAGGTTGCAAAAGGGGTTCCCCAATTCGGGTCTGAGTGTCAGAACCTGGGGTATTGGGACGGGGATGATGGTTTCTCTTTTTGGGTTCTGCTATAGCCCTGGGGGGAGGGGGGAACCATGGGCACTACAATGTATCCTCTCTGCTTTCCTCTATCCGCTTACTCTTTGATCTAACTCCCTTGATGCTCGCCTGGGCTGAGAATGGAATGTGCCTGCGGCCATCTGCCTTATCTCTAGCCATGGAAGAAGAGGCGCGAAGACCTAACGGCGTAATAACCTTGGGAATGTTGTCTTATCTACTCCCACAGCAGTTCTCGCACCTGGGGATTGGACTGTTTGAACCGGCTGGGGGTTTGACATTGGCTCCTTTAATCTATTGTTTTGCACGGGAAACTCTCAGATCCTGCTTTCCATGCCTGCTGTCAACTGAGTCTGAGCCTGGTGCCGAGGCCAACGAAGGACGCCAGACATGAGCTGCAGGTTTTGTTTCTTTTTATTGAAGCATTCCAAAAAAAGGGATCCTGGCCAGAAAATGCCAAGGAACCCCGAACAATAGAATTAAGAAAGCTTTATACATTTTCACTAAAGCAGAAGGCGGGATATGTAAGACATGTCATCTAATAAACATTTTAATAATGATCTAACAATTATGCTATTGGTCTCTAGCTGTCCCTATTCCTAAGCCCTGGCTAATGAATGCTCCAGGAGTTATCTAATACTGTACACATACTATTTGCTCCAGGCCATCCCTGTTCCTAGCTTCTAGCTGAAGTTGCCCTTTGCCTGCTTCCTAAGCTTCCTAAGTGTCATGGTTCCGACAGATGAAACTCTTCAAAGAACTTCGAGGCATTGTTTACCTTAAAGAATCTTTATTCGAATAGCATAGCATCGGCACGTACATAGGCAAAGCCAAAATCTGAATTCCCCTCCCCTGAGCACATAGTATCAAGCACAATTCTCTCCTCTGATTAACAGTCATAAATCACATTCTCCGATTAGTCTGAATTGCAGGCTTTCCCTCCAGTTCTCCAACCCGCCATTTCTTATCATCTCTTATTTCAAAAAACCTTGGTTCTCACACTGTTACAATATGTCTAACTAACCCCCATGCACATTCCTCCTCCTTCCCCCCCCCCAGTATCGTCTAATTCTAACTCTAAGAGTAAAACATAAGAAGGAAAATGGCTGCATCTGCATATGTTGTCAAAGCAAGAACATCCGATGTTAGCAGCGTTGACACTAAGATTGTAAGAGAATTATTGGCCCAAGTCATTCAGCTAGCTTCAGGCCAAGGTGGGACTAGAACTCATAGTCTTCCCATTGAGCAATAGGGTCTCTCAAAGATCTTCCATGGCTAAGGAAGAACTAGATCTTGGATCTTCCTGCTCCCGGGCCAAGAGTTCAATCACAATGGCTCTCTTCACCCTACTTTGTTCCTATGCAATTCAGCATGTCGTACAATCCCAGCCTGTTTGGCTGTTTGTATTTCTTTGAATGCTGAGACCTTAGGAAACAGGCTAACAGGACTCAGGGTGAGTTTGTAAACAACTTGAGCTCTTTCTGATGACGAAGACACCAACAACTTCAAGCTACACACCAGATCCTTCATAAGCTACAGTGATTCACAGGTGAAGATCTCCTTTCCCTGAGTTTTTTTTTTTTTTTTTGAAAATTTTATTGATTTTCTAATGTTACATTTATATCTTTGAAAAGCAACGTGGCGGCTGAGTTACAATAATTCAATTACATACAAATATCATTAGTACAAATCTCAAACTATTACAGTAAATATTTCCTCTCTTTTCCCCTTTATATGTACTGTCTTATATTTAAATTAATACACTTCTTATTCTATCAATCAAATGAAAAATAACTTTCTTACATTTATCAATTTAGTTTTTAGTTTATATATATATTAATTGTTTTAACATTCAATCTTTTAGACAATCAATAACCTAGTGAATTTTTCCCAATTTTAATTTTCCATTGATATTTAAATTTAACGTTTAATATTTATCATTTCCAAGTTTTAAATGACCCCAATTCCCTTTATCACAATTTCTCACAAAATCTGGTGTTCAGGGTACACGTCTTATCTATTTAAGTTCTCACCATCTGCATCAACAAATTAATAATACAATATAATATTCTTATTTTCTAATAATTTCCAAATATCTTAAATTTAGTAACCAAAATTTCTTTTTTTTCAACGTTTAATACTTCCTCTCTCTTCCTCTTTACATCTACTATCTCATATTTAAGCTAATAATTTTCATTCTTACCGCTACATCAAGACATATTTATTACATTCATCAATAGGTTTTTAGCTTATATATATATCTCAATCACTTTTACGTAACCTTTATGAGCAAATCAATATTCAAATTTAACTGTTAATATTTATACTTCTAAATTTTAAATGATCAAGGTTTTCTTTATCTCCATTCATAACAATATCTTATATTCAAAGTACACATCTATTTGAGTATATTCTATTTTAATTCTCATAAGTAGGTCGAAACCCCATTCTTCTTCAGTCTTATTCTAGCTTTCTTTCTTTGCCAAATCGTCTTCCATGTCCGTGCTTTTGAGTCGTCAAGACACTAACAACTTCAAGCTACACACCAGATCCTTCATAAGCTACAATGATTCACAGGTGAAGATCTCCTTTGCTCAGCTTTTACCTGCCAAGCGGACCTCATGAGATAGGAAGATGAAAGAGAAAAGTATATATGAACTTAAATAACCAAACAGTGGTTGTAGCAACTGACCTAGTAAACTGCTAGGGTCATTCGGTCAGTCTTTCACCTAAGCGTATAGACTGCTTTAATTGCAGTTGATTCTAAACTGTATACACTTCAGTTCTGTGGAAAAAGATTAAAACGATAAATAACATAAATAATAAAATCTCAATAATAATAATAACAAAAATAACAATAATATTAATAAAGCTACATTTCCATCCTGAAAACAATTCTATGAATAGAATAGAGTAGAGCAGAGCAATGTTGGAGCATTCACAGCTTCTGGAGGCAGGTTGTTCCACTGGTTAATTGTTCTAACTGTCAAGAAATTTCTCCTTAGTTCTAGGTTACTTCTCTCCTTGATTAATTTCTGTCCGTTGCTTCTTGTCCTGCCTTCAGGTGCTTTGGAGAATAGCTTGACTCCCTCTTCTTTGTGGCAGCCCCTGAGATATTGGAACACGGCTATCATGTTACCCCTCATCCTTCTCTTCATTAAACTGGACATACTAGACATATTATACATAGAGAATATCATAATGAGGACCCACTGTTATACTGTTTCTCAAAGACTGTCAGAAATGGCCAGGATTTAAAGAGCTTTTTTAAGGAACTTGGTGCTGATTTGATCTCAGATCAAAGCTTTTCCTTGTACAGCAGTGATTCTGGTATTCTGGTAGAGAGAATTTCTCCGAAGATGGGCTCCAGCATGAATCCGAAAGCTCGGAAGACTAAACCTCTGGTCCTGGTGACTAACCCTGATTGGAATCTCAACCTTGGCAACCTTAAGATGTGTGGACTTTAACTCCCAGAATTCCGCATCCCATTAGCTGAGGAATTGAAGTATTCATGAAGTATATCACGTGAATTATTAGTACCGCTTTATAAATCCTTAGTAAGGCCACACCTTTAATCCTGCATTCAGTTTTGGTCACCACATTACAAAAAAGATGTTGAGACTTGGGAAAAAGTGCAAAGAAGAGCAACTGAGGTGATTAAAGGCCTGGAGACAAAAACATATGCAGGAAATGGGTATGGCCAGTTTAGAGAAAAGAAGGACCAGAGGTGACATGATAGCAGTATTCCAATATCTCAGGGGCTGCCACAAAGAAGAGGGAGTGAAGCTATTTTCCAAAGCACCTTAAGGCAGGACAAGAAATGACGATGGAAACTAATCAAGGGGAGAAGCAACCTCCAAGGTTCTGTTCTATTCTATTCTATTCTATTCTATTCTATTCTATTCTATTCTATTCTATTCTATTCTATTCTATTCTATTCTATTCTATTCTATTCTATTCTATTCTATTCTATTCTATTCTTTCCCTTGTAAACTTTAGCTGAAGTGTTGTAGGAGGTGAACAGGCCAAGCCCGAGGGAGGGGTCAAATGCATCATAAGTCACGAGTCCCTGCGCATCCTCAAGAGATCTAAGTCTAGCCCATCTTGAGTGCTTTCCTTATCTCCCGCTCATTTCCCTGGACTGTTAGTTGGTCAGATTCTTTATACTCATTTGAACTGCCTGAATCTCCTCTATTCTGATTCTGAATTCTAGGAGTTGACTTCCAGACATCTCAGTGTTGCCTAGGTTGAGCACCATTGTTGTAGAGAGATGGTCTGAAGCGAATCTTCCCTACCAGTGCTTCCTGGATAGGCAGAGACAGCTGGCAGGGACTTCTAAGCCATTTTCACCATCTCTCAAGAGAAACAGCCTCCACAATTCCAGGTGGTTTTCAGGAAAAAAAATGGCTTCCTGCAGAGAGTTAAGCCAAGCTTAAGACTCCCAGGCCCCTCAGTTGCCTGATTGGGGAGATTAATTCTATCCCTGGAGTTCAGTAAAATCATTCAACTGCAAAGCGAAATAAGCCCATTGATGGTTAAGAAGAAGCAGGTGAGAAAGAATGAGGAAGGAAGGAAGGAAGGAAGGAAGGAAGGAAGAAAGAAAGAAAGAAAGAAAGAAAGAAAGAAAGAAAGAAAGAAAGAAAGAAAGAAAAAGAAAGAAAGAGAAAGAAAGAAAGAAAGAAAGAAAGAAAGAAAGAAAGAAAGAAAGAAAGAGGAATGGAGGGAGGGAGGGAAGGAGGGAAAGAAAGAAAGAGGAAGGGAGGGAGAAAAAGAAAGAAAGGAAGGGAGGGAAGGAAGGAGGGAAAGAAAGGGAGGGAGGGAAAGAAAGAAAGAAAAAAGAAAGAAAGGAAGAGAGGGAGGGAGGGAAAGAAAGAAAGAAAAACAAAGAAAGGAAAAGAGAGAGAGAGAAAAGGAAGGAGGGAGGGAGGGAGGGAGGAAAGGGAGGGAGGAAGGAAACAAGGAAAGAAAGAACATTTTGTTGCAGAGCTGGAGTTTTTATTTTTCCTCTCTGATAAAACGTGTGGTCTTATAGCCCGGCATGGCCTACTTACCACTCGAGGAATTTCAAAATCCTGGCTGGTGGCTGCAACAGAGAGATGAAAAAGTCAAGATTCAGGGTACAGTGGAGCAAAGGGGTCCCACACAAGAAACACTAAGTCCCGGGCATCTCCTCTCCCCTTTCCCTGAACAAGCTCTTACGGAAGGTTTCAAAGGGATTATTACACCCAGTTGACAATTACTTTCATTTAATGTCACTTTTCTATCTTTAGAGCTTTGCCTCTTTATCAGGTCTGGGGGTAAAAATAAGAAAACGTGGTGGTGGCTGATGGGGCCGACTTTGGTGCAACTTGTATATGTTTCTCCTCAGTTTTTTTTTTTTAATGTGTGTTTGATTTGGCGACTGGGCAGTTTAGAAATTCTAATGAATACATCAATAAATACACAGGCAGCTAGTTCCCGACTTACAACCCGTTCACTTAGTGACTGTTCAAAATTACAACGGCACTGTAGAAAAGTGACTTATTGCGACCGTTTTTCACACTTACGACCATTGCAGCATCCTGTGAGGTACACAATGAATGTACATGTTGTAATTTTCCATTTCTGCTTAAGGAATAGGCACATAGAGGCACTTAGCTAAGGTACTTTTAGGAAAGGAGCTATAGTAAGCTGGAGGAATATACACTGACTCAAAGGATACTTTTAGAATAGTGTACACTATTGTAGAATGGCATATAGCTTATGAATAACATATTATTCAATTTATATAAGGTTTATTCTTTATAAAAACTGCCTGGAGTTAGTATTTTACAGTATAACTATGAACCACAGTGTAGCCATGTTTAAGCGAAGCATGAACTCTGTTACCCACATAGCTTCTAGAAGAAGAGCAGGCACTCTTATAGATAAACAAGGGAAGACATAAATTCTTTATAATTGCAATTATCCAGTTTGGGTAGCAGCTCACCTTATAGATAAGCTACACCCTTAGTTAGCAGGATGTTACAAATCATGCCACGGACAAGGAAGGGGAGATAAGAGAGGAACAAAGGGGCTTTTGATCTAATAATTGGAGGGTTTGGTCATTGTAATTGTTGCTAGGCAGTCGGAAATCATGTGACTAAACTAGACTATCAACTGGTCTAGCTAGGAAGGATGTGGCGTGATGCACGGGATAGGGTATAAAAGTCAATGATGAAATTGATTCAGTGTGGCCCTTTATTTGCAGGTACAAGGGTACACCGGCTTTTTGCAAAAGCTTTAATAAAACTTGTTTTCTTTTCCAGCAGCCTTGGAGTTGAATTTTTATTCCTCACAATCCCCATGGTCACGTGATCCAAATTCAGAGGCTTAGCCGCTGACTCGTTTTTATTTTTTTTTTGACGGTTGCAATGTCCTACGGTCATGTCACCTTTGACCTGGGGTCACCTTTTGTGACCTTCCGAGGAGCAAAGTCAATGGGGAAGCCAGATTCACTTAGCAACCATGTTATTAACTGAACAACTGCAGGGATTCACTTAACAGATGTGGCAAGAAAAGTCGTAAAATGGGGCAAAACTCACTTAGCAAATGAGCCACAGGAATTTTAGGCTCAGCTGCGGTCATCAAGTCCAGGACTACCTGTATACACCAGGGAACCTGTATTTTTTGTTGCAGGGAAGCTATGAATCTGCCACAGCTTCATTTGGGCTAATCTGGATCGTTCCCCTTTCCGCCCCCAAAGACGGTATCAAAAATCACGTTTCGGGGTCACTCACTCGATGCTGTTCTGTACGCATTTCTGCTCCGTTTTTCTGCAAGACAGAGTCAAGACGTTAGGGAGGATGTTCCCACTTAGAGAGGCCTCATTTTGCCCTTGGTCTTTAGGAGATGGGAAGAGCTTCAGTGCTTTCTCCGGTAGTAGCAGAAAGCTGTGGGCTGTACTGGGAAGTTGGGAAACTCTCCCAAGAAGAAGGCAATGGCCCCCAAATGCAGGGATGTGAGCATGCCATCAGCTGACCTTGGCAAGTTTAAAGGAGCTAAGCAGGATCAATGTTGATTCGTTCTTGGACTTGCCAATTTTCATCCTAGAGCCCTTGGATTTCTTGGTGGTCTCCCATCCCAGCACTAAACAAGCCCAGCTGTGGCTTGTTTCTTGAAGTTTGTTTAAGTTTAGCTCAGGGCTGCTACCAGTTAGGCCGAGGATCTCCTATCTCACAAATCCCAAGTGATCACATTCAGTCAACATCTTCAAAAGCAAATCAGCCTAAATATTACCGCTTAGGGCAGTGTTTTTGAACCTTGGCAGCTTGAAGACGCACGGACTTCAACTCCCACAATTCCCCAGCCAGAGGTCCATGCATCTTCAAATGCCAAGGTTGAGAAACATTCGTTTAGGGCAGGGGTAGGCAACCTTGGCTCTTCTATGACTTGTGGACTTCAACTCCCACAATTCCTGAGCCAGCATGGCTGGTTCAGGAATTCTGGGTATTGAAGTCCACAAGTCATAAAAGAGCCAAGGTTGCCTACCCCTGGTTTAGGGTATCATATGGACCAGCTCTCCAGGACTTTCAGGAGATTTGGAGGCTTGTGGGAAATGCCAGGTTTGAGAGCACTGAGATTGGCAGCATGTTGACTGGGGAATTCTGGGAGTTGAAGTCCATAAATCTCCAAATTGCCAAGGTTGAGAAACACGGTTTTAAGATATTACATAATAAGCCCATCTTTCCAGGATCTTCAGTAGAATTGGAGGCAACTTTCAGAGTGACCCTGATCAAGGAACCTTGTGGGAAATACCAGGTTTGGGCGAGTGTGGAGGTTGGCACATTTTGCGAATCACGCACCCTGTGTCCACCCAAGAGCTACTTACTGAAGTAGACAGTCACTCCAGCAGCAATGAGGGCTGCGGCCACCACAATCCCTATGATTCCAGCGATGAGCCCAAGGTTGGACACAAAAGCTGTGTTGGAGAAAGGGCAAAATGATTAGAGGAGCTCCAGGTTTCTCTAAGGGATTTCTCTAAAATTGCTCAGGCCTGGTGAGATGGCAGCCAAGACTGAGTTATCCGAGTCATGCCAGTTTAAAAGATTCTTAATAGTAGGGGCAGAACCTCCGATCCAGAGAGATGATGGATTTGTCCAAAGGAAGAGCTGAACAGCCATCTTCCTGGGATGGTTTAAGTTGGATGCCTGCACTGAGTAAGGGGTGGACTGGGTTACCTCAAGGGATACTTTATTATTATTATTATTATTATTATTATTATTATTATTATTATTATTATTATTATTATTATTATTATTATTATTATTATTATTATTATTATTATTAATCATCTCAGAATCAACCAGATGTTTAGATTGAATTTGGCATTTTTGTCCACCTATCGAATCCTTACCAAGGATCTGGGATAGGCAGATGTAATAATAATAATAATAATAATAATAATAATAATAATAATAATAAGTTTTATCATAGGAAATAAAATACAAAAGAGTAAAACAAACAAAATGAAATAAAACAAAAGCATACATTTGACCCTAACAACAAAAAAGAAAAACAATCGTGTACAAAAAAAAAAGGAAAAAAAAATAGTCAATTAAATTTAACATTTAACATGTAGGATCCACCCTGGCTGGATGCTGAAAGAAAATTAACTGCTTTGATTAGAGATAATGGACTAGACAGCTTTGTAAGAGACCGGAAACCATTTGTGTGTATACACACACACACACACACACACACACAAACAGCCTCTTATAAAGCTGTCTAGTCCATTATCTCTCATCAAAGCAGTTAATTTTGCCATCTCTGCTCATTCAATCAATTTCAAAATTCCTTCTTCGACAGTCGGCGTCTCTTTTTCTTTCCAGCTCAAGGGACCCTTTCAACTGTGGGGTCCTTGCTGCTCTCTGAACTCAGTTGCTTTCTTGCAGACATTTCATTACCCAACTAGATAACACCATCAGTGCTGTTGATGATGATGTTCAGTATTAGTACTGCTGACATTCCCTGGTTGAGTCATGAAACATCTGCAAGAGAGCCATCAAGCTCAGAGAGCACCAAGGACCCCACAGTCCTCGTCCTCCTCCTCCTCCCCCTTCTCCTCTCTGCACACCCCATTCCCTTCTAGCACTGATGAAATTACCTAGCTGGGTAATGAAACATCTTCAAGAAAACAAACTCAGAGCACCAAAGACAGTTCTCCTCCTCCTCCTCCTCCTCCTCCTCCTCCTCCTCCTCCTCCTCCTCCTCCTCTCCTCCTCCTCTCCGCACACCCCACTCCCTCTAGTACTGATTATGTCACCTAGTTGGGTAATGAAACGTCTGCAAGAAAACCACTGAGCTCAGAGAGCACCAAGCACCCCACAGTCCTCCTCCTCCTCCTCCTCCCCCTCCTCCTCTCTGCACACCCCATTCCCTTCTAGCACTGATGAAATTACCTAGCTGGGTAATGAAACATCTTCAAGAAAACAATGAAACTCAGAGAGCACCAAAGACAGTCCTCCTCCTCCTCCTCCTCCTCCTCCTCCTCCTCCCCACAAACCCCACCCCCTTCTAGTACTGATGATGTCACCTAGCTGGGTAATGAAACATCTGCAAGAAAACAAACAAGCTTCAGAGAGCACCAAGGACCCCTCATTTCAACCCTGAGCTACAAATATTCTCCTTCATTGGTACATTTGCAAATCTAGGATTTTGACATTCAATCAAAAATATTGTATAGCATCCTTTCCACACCACAACCCCTCCCTCTGCTCCAAATGTGTTCTTTCTCCTGGCATCCCACAGAAGCCAAACTTTACATAACCACCCCTTTACACACCATCCTTTAAACTTTCTCCTCTTAATTTACCCATCAGCTTGGATTTTTACACAGGGCAGGGTTGCCAAACACACTGAACTAGTTCAAGGGTTCATTGTAACCTAGGTTAGGGTCTCTCAGGGTCTAGCATGTTGAGCGAATCCAATCTTTGACCATTTATGATCAATGCATTGGGTGAACCCAGTAAAGGAGGGAACTCCATCACCACGTTCATTAGGTTGTACAAACAGAGATATGTGAGACTCCGGAGACAACTTTACTCATAACTGGTCATCCTCCCCTTCTCTCACCAGGCTCCTCCCAGGCCATGACCAGAGTCTCTGGGAGCACGGCATGGTCCACGTAACATCAATAGCGGTCACACACCTTTGGGTCAACTTTGATGCTCAGCCAGGCATGGTAGGTCCCATCTGAGTTTGGAAGAACACCACCCCGGAAGGTGTCCTGCTCCCAGACTTTCCCATTTCCTCCAGGTGGCATCCATATACCAGCTTTTCCATACCATAATCGGTCCCATACACACCCCCAAATGTGTTCCTTCTTTCTTATGGCATCCCATAGAAGCCAAACTTTACAATGCCACTCTTAAAATGTTCTCTTCTTTCAGAAAATCTTGACTAACCTACCACCTTGGATTTACACAAAGGGCTGGGTTTCGAAAACACTGGGTTAGTTCAAGGGTTCATCTGAACTTGCCCATCGCTCGTGCAAATGGAGCTGGGCATGAACATGTGCTCACCCGCCACTTCTGTGGCTCACTTCCGAACAGACCACAGCCCGGTACTGGGCCGTGGCCCGGGGATTGGGGATCCCTGCTCTAAAATATTCTTAAGAGCAGGAAGGAAACCTCTGATCCAGAGAGATTTGTTCAAGGTGGAGCTGAAGAGCCATCTTTTTGAGATGGTTTAACTTGAATGCCTGCATTGAGCAGGGGTGGACTGGATGACCTCAATGGATGCTTCCAACTCTAGGATTTTGATGTGCAATAAAAAATATACCGCCCTCTCAATTCCTGGCAAATAGATGGGGGGGAAATGGAGGTAGTGACAGATTTTATTTTCCTGGGCTCCAAGATCACCGCAGATGGGGACTGCAGCCAAGAAATTAAAAGACACTTGCTCCTGGGGAGGAAAGCTATGGCACATTTAGACAGCATACTAAAAAGCAGAGACATCACCCTGCCAACAAAAGTAGGTATAGTCAAGGCCATGGTTTTCCCAGTTGCAATGTATGGCTGTGAAAGTTGGACCATAAGAAAGGCTGAGCGCCAAAGAATTGAGGCCTTTGAGCTATGGTGCTGGAGAAGACTCCTGCGAGTCCCCTGGACTGCAAGGCGATCAAACCGGTCAGTCCTAGAGGAGATCAACCCTGACTGCTCTTTAGAAGGCCAGATCCTGAAGTTGAAACTCAAGTACTTTGGCCACCTAATAAGAAGGAAGGACTCACTGGAGAAGAGCCTAATGCTGGGAAAGATGGAGGGCAATAGAAGAAGGGGACGACAGAGAATGAGGCGGCTGGATGGAGTCACTGAAGCAGTAGGCGTGAGCTTAAAGGGACTCCAGAAGATGGTAGAGGACAGGAAGGTCTGGAGGAACGTTGTCCATGGGGTCGCAATGGGTCGGACACGACTTCGCAACTAACAACAAAAAATATACCTGCTTTTCTATACCATAAGCCCTCTGCCACTACACACCCCCACACACGTTCTTTCTTTGGGCATCCCATAAGAGCCCATTTTACACAAACACTTTTAAAACTTTCTCCTGTTCCAGAAGGCCTTTAATTTATCCACCAGCTCAGATTTCCACAAAGGTCTGACTTGCCACTAGACTATTTCAAGGGTTCGTCTGAACTTAGGTTAGGTCTCTTAGGACCTGGCATGTTGAGTGAATCCAACCTTTGACCAATTTAGGGTCAACGCATTGGGTGAACCCAGTAAATGAAGAAGCTCCATCAGCGTGTTCACTAGGTTGTATGACCACAGATACTCTAGGAACAACTTCGCTCATATTCCATTGGTGCCCCCCCCTTCTCTCACCAGGCTCCTCCCAGGCCACAATCAGAGGCTCCGGAAACCCGGCATGATCCACGTAGCACCAATAGCGGTCCCTCTCCTTCGGGTCAACCTCAATGCTCAGCCAGGCATGGTAGGTCCCATCTGAGTTTGGAAGAACACCACCCCGGAAGGTGTCCTGCTCCCAGACTTCTCCATCCTTCCTCCAGGTGGCATCCATCTCTTTGGGATAAAAGCCATAGACTCCACAGACGAGGATTTCCATGCCGTTGTACTGGATCCTGCGAGTTACTTTCACCACTGGGGGCTCTGTAGAGAACACAACACCGGCATATTTTAAGACCCCACTTGTGTAGCCTGGGGATATTGCACCATAGATCCAGTGCTTTTTTTGTAAGAAAAAGGGTGCCGGAACTCACATCTTGCTAATCTTTTGTTTAAAAAATTATATATTCAGTTCTTAGCAGGACCAGTGGTTGAGAAGTAATTAGTAATATATTTTTTTCATTTTTAAATTTGGGGTCACACTTTCACACTAAAAATTTAAAAAAGATTTTCAATTGACCAACGATTTTTTAAAACAAAGAAATTATTTATCTTTCGCATGTAGTCAATCACTGTACACACACCCACACACATCAGTTGTGTAACGAAACATAACGGTCGCCGCCTGCAGTAAACACTCGGCGTGTGATCACACGACCAATCACAAGCCGAGCAGCGCCATCACAACCAGCGCGGATGAAGTAAGCATGCATCTGACTTGACACACAAGCAGCCCGCATGCACCGTTTTAATGATTTTGCCACCGACCTGCTACGCTCAATCGGGGGATTCAAGTCCACGTGGACCAAACATCAAATTTTCAAAAGTTACTTTTAAAATTCAAAAAAAGATGCCGGAACTCTGTTCCGGTGAGTTCTATGACAAAAAAAGCACTGCATAGATCCATCGTTCTTCTGCAACATCACCAACCCTTGGCTCCCTCTTTCCTTCCTCACCTTTCCTTAGCAGGGATTCTTTTCCGTACATCACACACTTCTGAAGCAGCTGGATACATTCCTTCTCCAAAAAGTTATTTGTGTTCTGGGTAATGAACGGCTCGGCTTCCCATCTCCTCTTGGTCACCTGAGCACGGACATCGGTTGCAGTCCAGGTGAGGGTCTTCTGATCCAGGCTGATGAAGTTCTCCCCGTCGTAGCCGTATTGGAAGTGCCCCTGTTTGTGGCCATCTTCGCTCAGCTGGCAGCCGATCATACGCTGCCAGCTGTGAAAGCCTGCCGAGAAAATAGGCACGGAGCCAAAATGTAACACGTGCAGAAAGATCAGTTCTGTGTCCCTATCTCTGAATTCCTTTGGGGGGATTCTTCTCCCACTTGGCCACTTGAGATTGAGAGGTAATCCAGGTGGATTTCCCGTCATCGCATGAAGTTATAAGCAATCGATTTTGATGCTGCTGAAAAACCTCTTGCAGATTTGCCCATTTTCCAGTTTGTCCTTTGTTTTTTCCAAGAAAATATGGACACCATAGACTTACAACAGTTCATTTAGTTCATGGTATAGGGTTTCCTGCCTGAGCAGGGGGTTGGACTAGAAGACCTCCAAGGTCCCTTCCAAGTCTATATTCTATTCTGTTCTGTTCTGTTCCCATTCCATATTCCATTGCATTCCATTCTATTCCACTCCACTCCATTCCATTATATTCTTATTCCTTTCCATATTCTATTCTGTTCTATTCCCATTCCATATTCTATTCCATTCCATTGCATTGCATTCCGTTCCATTCCATTATATTCTTATTCCTTTCCATATTCTATTCTATTCTGTTCTGTTCTGTTCCCTTCCCATTCCATATTCTATTCCATTCCATTATATTCTTATTCCTTTCCATATTCTGTTCTGTTCTATTCTATTCTGTTCCCATTCCATATTCTATTCCATTCCATTGCATTGCATTGCATTCCGTTCCATTATATTCTTATTCCTTTCCATATTCTATTCTATTCTGTTCTGTTCTGTTCCCTTCCCATTCCATATTCTATTCCATTCCATTATATTCTTATCCCTTTCCATATTCTGTTCTGTTCTATTCTATTCTGTTCTGTTCCCATTCCATATTCTATTCCATTGCATTGCATTGCATTATATTCTTATTCCTTTCCATATTCTGTTCTGTTCTGTTCTATTCTATTCCAGTCCTATTCCTTTACTATTCCTATTCTGTCCTGTTTTATTCTAGTGACCATTTGAAGTTACAACGGCACTGAAAAAAGGGACTTATGACCATTTTTCACACTTACGACCGTTGCAGCTCCCCATGGTCACGTGATCAAAATTCAGACCCTTGGCAACTGGTGTGTAGTTACGGTGGTTGCACAGTGTCCCGGGGTCACGCAATCCCCTTTTGCGACCTTCTGACAAGCAAAGTCAAGGGGGAAGCCAGATTCCCTTAACAACCGGGTGACCAGTTTGAACCCCTGCAGTGATTCACTTAACTAATGTGACCAGAAAAGGTCGTAAAAGGGAGCAAAACTCACTTAACCAATGTCTCACTTAGCAACATCAATTATGGTCGTAAGTCGAGAAACTCCCTGTACGGGATACCCCTGCACAGAGAGCCACCTTTACTCTCAAAAATCCCCATTTCCTAAAACAAGCTTAATGTAAATATTGTTATTTGTTTTTTGGGGGAAAAGGCCCCGGTTTCTTGGCTAGTAATGCCTACCTGTCCAGGCCAAAATCCATGGTTCCCAGCCCCCCTCCCCCCGCATGTCTTACCTCTGCTGGAGTTGTGATAGCGGTGCAGGATGGCAAGGTCGCTTTTGAACCTCCGCTCCGTGGAGCTCACTCTTTGAGATATGAAGTCCCAGTAATGCAAGTCCTCCTTCCTCATATTATGGAGCCAGGGCACTTGGGGTAACATTCTTCTCGTGGGGGGGTCAAAACGTGAAGCCAGCTGGTCGTCCACATACCCCACCACAACGTACTGGGGGGCATCCTGGTTGGAGCCCATGACCAGCGTGTAGAAAACACGCAATGAATGGGAGAAGCCTGAAAAAAGCAAGGGGGGGGAGAGGAGATTTGGGAGAGGGGTGTCCAAAGGCACACTTTTAAGCCCTCCCCCTCTTTTGATTTGGAACCACCTCCCTTCCTAGAGAAAGCCTCAATGCTCTAAAACAGGGGTGGGGAAGCTTAGCTCTTTTATGACTTGTGGACTTCAGTTCTGGGAGTTCAAGTCCACAAGTTATAAAAGAGCCAAGTTTCCCCACCCCTGCTCTAAAACAAGGCTCTCCATACTTGGCAACTTTTAAAACTTGTGGACTTCAACTCCCAGAATTCTCCATACCAGCATAGCCAGCTAAGGGATTCTGGGAGTTGAAGTCCACAAGTCTTTAAAGTTGCCAAGTTGGGCGACTCCCTGCTCTAAAATCTTGGGTACCTACGTAGGTATATCAGGAAAGACATCTTGCAGTGATGGTCCCAAAAGAGGTTCGACTAGATGCCCTCTAGTAACCCTTCTACTGCAGGAGATATAAAAACCGGGCAAAAAGCCTACGGCAGGGTTAACAATATGCATTTATTTCACATTGATAAAATGGGCTCTAACCTGGCTCCTCAACCGGGCGAAGCCTCTGGAACTCGCGGCCACGGGGAAAACCGGGCTGCCCCGTCTGGTTTTAGCCCCGCCCATCCAGCCACTCACCTGTGCATCCTTCCCGCAGCAACAGGACCGCCACCGCGGACAGAAGCCCCAAGCGGGCCACCGGGAGCCCCATCCGGATCCAATTCCGATCAACTGGCGACGAAGGATCGGGACGAGGCTGTGGCCGAAGGAGAAAATTTAAAAAGGCGCCGGAGGAACCGAACGTTGGAAAATGAAAGTGGGGGAGGGGAGGTCGGTTCTCCCCTTTGGGGAGAAGGAAGGGAGGCCCCTGGAGAGCCCGGAAAGGGAAGGAGCTGGAGCGAAAGGAGGCTTCGGGGCAAAAATCTGCCCAGCTCCGAGTGCGCAGAGGAATAGAATAGAATAACAGAGTTGGAAGGGACCTTGTAGGTCATCTAATCCAACCTCCCGCCCAAGCAGGAGGAGTCGGCCCCTTAGCTGGAGGGCGAGGCATCGTGGGGACTGCTCTTGTTGGTTGAGGAGGTCAAAAACGGAAATGTATCCAGGCATGACACAAAACGAAACCATACTTGCGGCTTCGTGGCTTGAACCGTTGGTGATCCTCAGCGTTAAACGCCTGTCCCTCCCATAGGCTCAGGCGTCCTTCGGTATGTCTTGAAATCGGAGAAAGAAAAAGAAAGAAAGAAAGAAAGAAAGAAAGAAAGAAAGAAAGAAAGAGGAGGGAGGGAGGGAAGGGAAAGAGAGAAAGGAAAGGAAGGAAGGAGGGAGGGAAAGAAAGAGGAAGGAAGGAAGAAAGAGAGAGACAAAAGAAAGAAAAAAAGAAAGAAAGAAAGAAAAAGAAAGAGGGAGGGAAGGGAAGGGAGGGGAAAGAAAGAAAGGAAAGGAAGGAAGGAGGGAGGGAAAGAAAGAGGAAGGAAGGAAGAAAGAGAGAGAGACAAAAGAAAGAAAGGAAAGAAAAAGAAAGAAAGAAAAAGAAAGGAGGGAGGGAGGGAAGGGAAGGGAGGGGAAAGAGAGAAAGGAAAGAAAGGAGGGAGGGAGGGGAAGGAAGGAAGAGAGAGAGAGAAAAGAAAGAAAGTAAGTCTTGGGCTGGCTCTCCCCTCTCCCAAATTCCTTCTTTGGGGCTACCTTCCCTCCCGCTTCACCGAGCCTCCTTTAAAGAGTTCTGCTGTTTAATAAGTTACCAATTCTCCTTTGTGTTTCTGAGGCAGGAGTGAGAGTGAAAGTGAAAGCAGAGGGTGTTTAATAAGTAACCAAGTCCCCTTTGTAATTCTGAGCAAAAGGTGAAAGTGAAAGGAGAGTGTTCAGAGCTGTGCTCTCCCCACCTCCTTCCCCCATTCCTGGTAGAGGCTGAGCCTCCCTACAGTCCCCTCCCTCCCCCCTCCTCCATCAGAAACATCTCCTGGCCAGGAATGTGATGGAGGATGGCTTCTTCCAAGTGTGTGTAGCCCCTTCCAGGAATTGTGATGTTTCCACACTCAGGTGTGAAGTTCCAAGAAGCTCTTGTTCTGCTGATCCTCCAGGCAAGTGGCCATGTGGGATCAAACTGGGGTTCAGGCCCACAAGCAGCTGTGTGGAACCCCGAGGGGGACCCAAGGACCCGCTCTGCCCAAGCTCTTCCAAGCTCAGCCAAGGGTTACTGTGGACTTCTTTGGCCACTCTCCAGGGTGAGCCTCACGACTGGAAATCCTCCAAAATAATTGGAGAATTGCTTTTCCCAATAGCAGTGAGGGAGGAGCTGGAGCTGCAGACACCCCCCCCATTCTGCCCTTCACCCTCTTCCATTTCCAAGCTCCTCCTGGCACTCCCTAGGCTATTTTCACCTGGAGATATCAGAACCTAGCCTAATTCCATCAGGAACGAAGGTGAATTACACATGCCCAAGAATAATATTGCAGGATCCAATCTGGGCCAGTCACCGGGACCAGAGATTTTTGTCTTCCATGCTTTCGGACTTGTGCTGGAGCCCATCCTCAGGGAACTTCTCTGTGTGCTTTGGGCTGTTCTGTGTGTGGTATTTATATGGTCTAATTCAGGGATCCCCAACTCCCCCGTCTGTGGACCGGCACTGGGCCATGGCATGCCAGAAACCGGATCATGCAAACAAATGAAGCCCCATCGATGGGATGCAGGCACCACGTGAAACCACACACCCCTCCAGTCAGTGGTGGGATTCAAATATGTGAACAACTGGTTCTGTGTGGATGCCACTTCTGGAAGTCCATTCTGGGCCCAGGCAACAAAAAATTAGCTGCCGGTTCTGCCGAACCGGTACGAACTGGCTGAATCCCACCACTGCGTCCAGTCCAAAATCTCTCTCCACGGAACCGGTTCCTGGTGCCCAAAAGGTTGGGGGCACTAGTCTAATTCCATCAGATCCAAATTGACATTTTGTACCACCCCCTGCCAGCTGTTAAGCATGATGTCATGACTGTGACTTGTGATTTCCTGCTGGCTTCCCCAGTGAACATCAATTAGTTCCATACTTGACTGATCTTTTTAGGATGTGTGTAACAGTAGCCAACAGTAGCACTTCCTTAGGAATTTGTTTAGCTGATTGCTTGCTTCATTGGCACAAGGATCTTCGCCCTTCCCTCAAACAGTATTTCTACAGGTGTTCTCAAATAGCTTTTAAATTTACGATATATGAATTTTATTTATTTTAATTATTTTATTAGGTTTCAAAAAATAGAATAAAAAACAGTTAACGTGAAAAAATGTATCAAAAAGGGAAAAGTGGGGTATGGAAACAACAGGGACATTTTTAAAAATAAAAAATTATGAAAAAGAACAGGAAAAAAAAATACAACTCTCTTTGAGAGGGATACAATTGTAAGACTCTTGTACCTTTGTGGTACATTCATTTTAACAACAGATACAAAACTAAAATATAAAAGATGCAGACATATCAAACAATCAAATGATAATATATAATGTCATAGTCTCTTAGTCTAAATAAAATTTATTGCCCATAAATGCATCTTGATGTTATATCAAGACTAAAAATACACCTAATATTACTATTTCTATAGTCAAATATATATAATAAAACATCCTGTATTTTAAACAAATACCTGAGAACCTAAAATAAAATGTAAATCTATTAAACGCCAATAATGCACAATGTTTCTATAATCAAAACATATCTAATCCTCATATCCCCAAGTCAAAACTTAACAGTATGTCCATTTTTGGGGGGGCCTCCTCAGTCATACAATCTTTAACATATTCTTTTTAACACGCTCTTTTCGTAGGCGGCAGATAAATTTAAGAAATAAATAAATAAATTTGTCATGAGATAGGCGACAAATAAATTTAACAAATCAATAAATGTATTTATTTCTTAAATTTATTTGTCACCTATCTTGCCGTAAGTAGGGCCACTCCAGGCAGGTTACAAGAATTCAAATGATCGAAAAGCGCATGTTAAAAGAATATGTTAAAGATTGTACGACTAATTTATTTATTTATTAAATTTGTTTGTCGCCCACCTCGACACAAGACCACTCTGGGCAGCTCACGGCATTAAAATGAAACCCTAAATATTATGTAGAAATGTATAGAATCACGTCAAAATGGCAATAAAATGCAGGTTATCACTAAAGGTGGGGAGGAAAGGAGGCGAATATACAAAGGGGTGAGGTGGGAACTGCCATTAGTCCAGGGGTCTTCAAACTTGGCCCTTTCATGACTTGTGGACTTCAACTCCCAGAATTCCTCAGCTAGGCATGCTGGCTGAGGAATTCTGGGAGTTGAAGTCCACAAGTCATAAAAGGGCCATGTTTGAAGACCCCTGCATTAGTCCATCAACCACCTCCAGTGTGAAACGCCCCCATATACACGCTGCACTTTCAGAGATTCCAGGCCACTGGAAGAGGGATCCTGGCCTCAACCAAGGGCTGTGTGGCCACCTTCGTTTCTTCTCTTCAGATTCTGTGGCGCCTGCTCGGGCCAGGTCTTGGTTAGACGTCTCCAACTGCCCTGCCCAGGAGTTCCAGCTTTTGAGCAGCTGGTGCTTCCCTTTTCGCCTGCGTCATATTGGCAGAGCGGCTTCGGGAGTCTTCGGGAGCCTCCAGCCTCCATAGGATGCCTTGTGCTGCAAGGAGAGAAAATGGAGAAGTCAACCCTCCCACACACACTTTATATATCATAGAGGCGTGTTTACTCTCTGTCCTGGATCAAGCAAAGGAGATTGCCGGATATTACTTGATACAGGCAGAATAACTCCATGGAAGGGATTCAGGCAAATTACTTTATTATCAGGCATCCTCAAGACATTAACTCACAGTTACTGTAGAGGTTCTTCTGAAATGCAGATTGTAATCTGGACCCATCACATAGGTAAAAGGAAAATAGCTTCTCCCATACTAACGGAGCTACCAATCCTCGTGGCTGGATTTCATAGAGAGCTCGTAGACTGGCACGTAACCAGGATATCCCATAATAAAACAGAAGTCCCTCCCAGTGGCCAGTCTGAACACAGATATGACCAGGTAACATAACTACATTACCCAGAAGGCTATCCCTTAAGGGAACAGTTCTTAATTCCTAAGCTAGCTATATACTCTGACCAGCACACTCTCCACTGCTTAGCTCTCTCTTCCCCCCACTGCAACCTCAACGGGCTCAAGGGGAAACAGCCAAAGAGGAGAAAGATTGAGGCTGAAGGTTTCGTTCTCCGAGCTTGTAGTTTGGTCTCTGAACGGTTTCGTTGCCAGGTAACATCTTCAGCGGCACTTAGGGGATGTCAATGTTCTTCTGTTCATAAGGGCTTCGGGTGTGGGCATGTCAAGTGAGGGTATTGTGATGGGTCAGGTGTGTTGGGAAATGTTTGGTTCAGGCTCCTGCAGTGTGACTAGGCCAATGGCTCTCACATGAAACAGGAGCCAAGGACATGAGAAACTCTGCACAAAGCTGTTTAGCAATAAATTGTACATAGACACTGTGAACAATGGTGAATTGTCCATCGGAAGAGTACATACACACACAAGGACAACGTGCAGATATCACGAACATTCACACACACAAACTGCCTTCGAATGGAATGCTTATCTGAAAGAATGTAACAGCTTTTGCCTGCCTCATGAAAACTGCTATTGCCTGCATTTTGTAACTGTTTTTACTTGCTTCATGAAATCACCTATAGTTTGCTGAGCTAGAATGTAACCCCCCTTGCTTGCCCCATGTAACTACCCATATTTTGCTGAACTAATAAAAGAGATTGCCTGAGATTTGTTCAGGGCATTCTCACCCCGAGGAAAACCCTGCGTGGAGTATTCCTTCATTGTTTAGGCATTATTTCATGAGAAGCCTTCTGGATGCGGAAAAACCGCAACTGGTGACCCCGACGTGATCACTAAGAAAGTGATACGTTCCTTCGACCTCCTACTACTCATCGCCCGGACGGGGCTTAGTGCACTTCAGATATCGTTGGTAAAGACGGCTATCTTTCCGTGAGTATGGGAGGACAGTTTTCTAAGAGGCAGGCCGAGCATCTGCAAGAACTTAGAGAATTAACGAAGTCTACAATTTGTATTCTCAAAAACAGCAGTAAATTATTGCCTGTTTTGAGCAAAGCTGATTTGATTAATTTATTGTGTTATATTTGGGAAAACTGCCCGGAATATCCGGAAAAGGGCTCATTTAAAGTGGCTACATGGAAACGTTTAGGTATGTATTTCCATGAGAATCCAAGAGCTCCTGCAAAAATACTATCGTCATGGCGAATTGTTTTAGAATGCCTCAAAGTTCATGAACGAGGGCTCACAGAGACATCAGACTCCGTGACCCCCCCACCGCCTTACGATAAACAAATTCCAAAAAGCAATGAGGCTTTTTCCCTTACATCCCTCCCCCCCCTCTGCTCCCAAATCCCCCCTCCCCTCTGTTCCTCTCCCTGTTTCTCCCGTGAGTGCAGTAGCTGCTACCATAGGCAGAAGCTCGAAGTCAGGGTTTGCTTGATGTTGATGAATTGTCTGAGTGTTCTGCATTTCCTGTTGCTTTTGTTCAGAATATTGCGGGTGCCATGATTCCTCACTTTGCACCTTTTCCTTTAAATACAATCAGAGACCTGAAAACAGCGGTCTCGATGTACGGCATCCAAGCCCCTTATGTCAAAGGTCTTCTATTCTTTCATTTTCACTCCCCCCCTGCCTGGTTACGATCAGATAAAATTGTCACCCCTAAATCATCTCCAGTTGGACCTTCAGCTCCTCCTGGAGAGGCTAATTCTTTTGTTTTTCCACAGCCATTGTACACCCCCATAAGGCAAATTTTAGAGGAACAATTGGGATGCCTTTGAAACTTCAAGTGGCTGTTAAGTTTAACCCTGTCAGACAAGGTCTGACGGTGCTAAGTGTGTTAATATGTATTGTATTTTGTTCATATATATGTGTCTGTGTATGTGTGGCCACTCGGAATATTATGTTTAACCTTGGAATGGTGAGAAAAATGGGAGTTGGTAAAGGGCCCTATAAAAGAACCACATGTTTGGTTGACATCAGCTCTTGCTTTTTCTTGCTATTTGCAGGACAAGTTATATGTCTAAATAAATGTTGTTTTAATGGTATTTGTGTATATATGTCTGTCTGTGTTGTTCTGTGTTATTTCCAAGACTTGGAAAAGGGTCCAAACCCTCTTTGATAACACCAAACAAAAAGGCCTTGAATAAAGATGGAAAAGCATGTTGAAATATTTGTGTGTGAAATGGTGTAAGCAAGCGGAGTGGAAGTGAATGAGTTGATTTGCTGGTGTGAAGGAACAGTAAAACTGTAGTTTTTATTGTTGTAACATGGGAACGCAATGGCATGAGTTTTGCATATGAAAAGTTTTATGGAGGAGGTATAAAAGAATTTATGGTAAACGATGTGAATTTTTTTTTTGGTGGTGAGATTTTTGTAAAGTTTCTTTTTCTTTTTCCCCCCTCCTGACTCTTTCGTTTTTCGCTGGCTGTATTGCTTTAAGAGCGAAGGACAGACAGAGGAGGGGGGGCAGCTGCTCGTTTTAACTATTTTTTTTCTCTCTTCTTCCTCTGCCTTGAAGTCTGGGCTGAGGAAGGGGGGTGGATGTGAAATTTGATGCCCACTCTTGCAGTTTCAGCTTGCTATTTTTTTTTACTCGAAAGAGGAGGCAGTAATTGTTGGGCAATTCTTTTGCAAATTTTTGAGTTTTCAATTGTTTAGTTAGACATATATATCCATCAATCAACAGAAATGACTTAGAATTGTTTTGCTTAGGTTTGTAAATGTTTTCCCTATTTAATGGAAATTTGTTTCATCTGAATGGAATTTGATTATATTGGAACCCCAAAAATACAACCTAATTGGCTTTTTGAAATACAAAATGATTTAAGTAAGAAAATGTTGCAATCTTATTCTGTTCCAGTTTTTGTTATAAAAAAGAAATCAGGCAAATGGCGTTTCCTCCTACAGGATTTACGTGCTGTGAATGCTGTTATTCAGCCAATGGGGGCGCTACAATGTGGGCTGCCTAATCCAAATCTGATTCCTGAAACTTTTGATTTGATCATTATTGATTTAAAGGACTGTTTTTTCTCTATCCCACTGGATCCAAGGGATAGATTATTGTTTGCATTCACTATTCCAGAATTGAATAATTCAAAGCCAACTTCACGATACCACTGGAAGGTGTTACCACAGGGCATGCTTAATAGCCCTACAATGTGTCAGTTTTTTGTTTCCCATGTTTTGCAACCATATCGGGACCTTCATCCCTCCTTTTTGGTTTACCATTACATGGATGATATTTTGGTCGCAGCACCAGGCCCAAAGGGTACTGTTTTTGCAACTCTGCCAACCCTCACAACAATTTTACAAAAAGGAGGTTTGCACGTTGCTTCTGACAAGGTCCAAACCTCCCCTCCTTTTCAATATTTGGGCCATAAATTATTGGCCTCCCATGCTGCACCACTTTCTCCCTTATTGAAATTACCACACCAACCCACTTTATTTCAATTACAGCAATATTTAGGTGCTATTAATTGGATTCGACCTTATATAGGCCTCACCACTTTTCAATTATCACCTCTTTTTTCAGCCTTAACCAAAGGCAAACATCCTGCAGATGTTATTCCACTGCAGGACAGTCATTTAAAAGTGATTCAATTGGTCAATCAAGCCCTACAAATTCAGTGGGTTGACCGAATGACCCCAAACATTCCCTTTTCTCTTTTATTGTGTAATACTATTTCTTTACCTACATGTGCTATCGTCCAAACTATTCCCTCTTTGTTGATTCTTGAGTGGCTCCACCTACAACATACACCTCACTCCACCATCACTACAAAGCCTTCCCAACTAGCTTTGTTAATTCAAAAAGGACGTTATAGATCCAAGGCCCTTGCAGGTGTAGAGCCTTCAATCATATATGTTCCCTGTTCCTTAAGTACATGGGAGAATCTCCTGTCCTCCAGCGAACAGCTCTAATTTGCTCTTGCCGATTGGCCAGGAATCTTTTCTTGCCATCCACCCCCAGACCCAAGAATACAATTGTTAAAAACAGTACCATTCATTTGGCATTCTCCCTATGCATCGTTTCCTATTCCAGACGCCATTACTGTATTTGCTGATGGCAGCAAGAAGTATGGTGCCTGTGCTTGGCAGTCAAATGGGGAATGGCACACAAAAATAACGCCACCCCAAAAGTCTGCTCAACGTGCGGATCTAGCCGCAGCCATTTTGGCCTTTCAAACGTTTGCTACTCAACCTCTAAATCTCATTCTTGACAGTCTCTATGTCACTCAAATTGTTTCCACTATTTTTCAATCATACCTCTCTCCCTCCCTAGACCCTGATCTAACTTCTTTATTTTCCACCCTACAAACTGTAATATCCAACAGAAAACATCCTTACTTTGTCACACACATAAGAAGCCACCAGCCTTTTCCTGGCTTCTTGCAAAAGGGAAATGACATTGCAGACGCTGCAGCCTCTGCTACCTGCTTCATGTCTCTTTCTCCTGTCTCTCCTTGGGACAGTCATGCTTATTTCCATCAAAATAAAAAGGCGCTTGTGAACCAATTTGGAAAAACCACTGCAGAAGCAACTGCTATTTTCCAGCAGTGTGCCACTTGCAGCAAGCAGGCCCACTCGCTCCCAATGGGGGAAAACCCCAGAGGAACCGAGTGTTGCCAAATCTGGCAAATGGATGTTACACAATATGCCCCATTTGCCCCATGGAAATATCTTCATGTTTCCATTGACACCTTTTCTAGCTTCATCATTGCTACCCCTCAACGGGGTGAAGCCACTAAGCATGTCATTAATCACTGTATTCGTTCATTTGCAACGTTGGGATGCCCAAAAGAACTAAAAACAGACAATGGTCCTGCCTACACAGGAGCAGCCTTTGCTGCCTTTTGTAATCAGTGGTCAATTGTTCACAAATTCGGAATTCCTTACAACTCCCAAGGCCAAGCCTTGGTTGAGCGCGCCCACCAGACGCTAAACCATGCGCTGGAAAGATCTAATCAGACACAAGGGAAAAAACGCCCCCAAGCCTCCCAGCAGTGCAAAACGTCCTTAATCTTTGTCTTCATACCTTAAATTTTTTAAACTTAACAGGCAATCCACCTACCTCTCCAGCCGAGAGGCATTTTTCTTCCTCCTCCCTTTCTCTTCCCCGACCACAGGTTTGGTATCGTCAACTCCCTGATCCTACCTGGAAAGGGCCCATTGATCTCATTACTTGGGGGAGAGGCTACGCAGCAGTCCAACTGCCTGAAAAAGTCTTGTGGGTTCCTGGTCGCTGCGTCCGGCCCTACTTTGCTCCAGCACCCCGCCCATCTCTGCCGGCAGCCTCCCTGTCTCCTGAGCCTGCAACCATTGATGTGTGACTTTGTACTCCCAGACAACACCTTGTGAGTTCCAGGTCGCCATGTTCACCCACATCATCCCAAGCCTGATCCAGAAAACGATGTTCCTAACAACACTTTGCCTACTGACAGAGAGACAGCATCTTGACGCCTTTCTCGCCCTCCACAATCCTCACCAGCCCCTGAATTTTACGTGGGTGGTATTGGACAAACACGCAAACATCCTGAACTCCACTTCGTCCATAGCTGTGCCGGGATCCTGGTTTCCTGACCTGTACTTTGATTTTGGCATCATGCTGGGGGCCACCAGCATCACTAGCCACCAATGGATCATGCGGTGGTCCCTCTATGTTTGCCCTGGCTATATGAACGACACTGCACACCGGAACAAGTGTGGGGGAGAAAACGCCTATTTTTGCGCGGACTGGGTCTGTGTCTCCACGGGGGAAATAACATGGGACCCCCCCCTCACAGAGACGCCCTGGGAACCCTCTTTGGGACATTGTCACTGCCACCTATCACTTGGTTAATAGCACCCATCCTAACCTTACTACAGCCTGCTGGTTTTGCTACAATGTTCAACCCCCATATTATGAGGCTGTAGGGTTTGTCTCTCCATACAACACCTCCTCAGATGACAACACATGCAGATGGAAACATGGCTCACAAACACTGCAGTCAATGTCAGGTAAGGGAACCTGCATTGGACTGGTACCCACGCTATACGAACAATACTGCTACACCACACATACCACGATTAACACAACACTCTTTTACATACCACCTATAGACGGATGGTGGGCCTGCTCCACAGGCCTTACAGCCTGTGCCCACGGCCATGTGATAACCACCAAAGGCTTTTGCATCCTTGTCCAGGTCATACCACGCATATACATCCACACAGCAGAAGAAGTTTATAACACCTACTCAGGGTCAGCACTCATAAGACACAAGCGAGAACCTATCTCCACTCTCACAATAGCTCTTTTGGTAGGACTTGGCCTGACAGGAGCAGGAACTGGAATAGCTTCTTTTGCACATCAGTATACTCAATACCACAACCTTAGAGCAGCCATCGATGAAGATTTAGAGAGAATAGAAACTTCTATCTCACACTTACAAAAGTCCTTAACCTCCCTCTCTGAAGTAGTCTTACTAAACAGAAGGGGACTTGATTTGCTTTTTCTAAAAGAAGGGGGGTTATGTGTGGCCTTAGGAGAAGAATGTTGCCTTTATGCAGACCACTCTGGTATAGTACAGGACTCCCTGACCAAACTCAGGGAGGGCCTGACTAAACGAAAGAAAGAGAAAGAAGGTCAACAAAATTGGTTCCAATCCTGGTTTAATTTTTCTCCATGGTTGACCACCCTGATAAGTGCCTTAGCAGGACCGCTGGTATTGTTATTCCTTGCATGCATATTTGGCCCTTGTATTTTATCTCGCTTAAAAAACTTTGTGCATAGCAAAATAGGTACTTTGGAAAACATGATACTGGAACGTCTCCATTACCAACCAGTATCATCTGCAGAAGATATGGAGAAAGCATCCCTCTGCACACCAGACTCTGACGATGACTCAGAATCTGTCCATATGCAATTATGTAGGTCAACACCTACCCTGGATGGGAGGGGGTCGGAGGACCACCAACTCACAGGGCAGGAAACCTACTTTTAAAACAAAAACAGAGGAGATGTTGGGAAAATGTTTGGTTCAGGCTCCTGCAGTGTGACTAGGCCAATGGCTCTCACATGAAACAGGAGCCAAGGACATGAGAAACTCTGCACAAAGCTGTTTAGCAATAAATTGTACATAGAAACTGTGAACAATGGTGAATTGTCCATCGGAAGAGTACATACACACACAAGGACAACGTGCAGATATCACGAACATTCACACACACAAACTGCCTTCGAATGGAATGCTTATCTGAAAGAATGTAACAGCTTTTGCCTGCCTCATGAAAACTGCTATTGCCTGCATTTTGTAACTGTTTTTACTTGCTTCATGAAATCACCTATAGTTTGCTGAGCTAGAATGTAACCCCCCTTGCTTGCCCCATGTAACTACCCATATTTTGCTGAACTAATAAAAGAGATTGCCTGAGATTTGTTCAGGGCATTCTCACCCCGAGGAAAACCCTGCGTGGAGTATTCCTTCATTGTTTAGGCATTATTTCATGAGAAGCCTTCTGGATGCGGAAAAACCGCAAGGTGTGAGTCACCAGTGAGAGGCTGGTGATGAGTCTTGTGATGGGGAGGTTACATCAGGCCAGAGTCATTGGGAGGTGAGCTGCTGGTGGGAGGGGGAATTGCGTGGGATCGGTGCTGTTTCTTTCTGGCTGTGCGGTTGACTTGGATCCTGAGGGTTTGTAGGTTGGTTGTAGGTCAGTGTGTCTGTTGATGGAATGGCTTGTGGGAGTGCCGGGCTTCGATGAACTCACGAGCGTGGCGGGTGGTAGCGTGGCCCATGATTTTAGTGTTGCTCCAATCGAACTGGTTTTGTTTGGTGTCGGTGTGGGTAGAGAGTAAGAAAGGTTTGCAGTTCCCCTCCATGCAGACTACTCCTGATCCTCCCCGGAGAGAGGAATTCCCGGGGAGGACTCCACACCGGCTCAGCACACACAGAAAGACATGGGGGAGGGGGGCTGTTGGCGGATGTGTATCACTCACATCTTAGGAAGACGACCCAAAGTCCCACGTTTATGGCAGCCACAATTCCCACAGGGATCCACCACATGGTAGCTAAAAGAGGAGAAATTCAGAAGGTCTGATCAGACAAAGGCTGGGGTCCCTGATGGGGAGATGCTCCCCAAAAGAAGCCTTTCCCAACCCGCACCGGCCTCCAGGCTGTGCCCCCCACCCTGAAGGAAGCCAACTGTCTAACTTCTAACTGTCAGGAAAGTTCCAGAGCCAACCTAGAACTAAGGAGAAACTTCCTGACAGTTAGAACAATTAATCAGTGGAACAACCTGCCTCCAGAAGTTGTGAATGCTCCAACACTGGAAGTTTTTAAGAAGAGACTGGACAGCCATTTGTCTGAAATGGTATAGGGTTCCCTGCCTGAGCAGGGGGTTGGACTAGATGACCTCCAAGGTCCCTTCCAACTCTGTTAAGTCCCTCTCCTCCAGGCTGCAGACGGCAGAGGGAGTGGCCTTGAAGGGCAGAAGGAAGCACCACAAACAAGGCAGCGGTCAGATAAGGGGGACTTGGGCCAAGAAATCAGATTAAGCAAATGTGCCAAGCTCCTCCTTAGTTCACCTGAAGATAAATGGAGGGAGGGGGAAGCACATTCAGTTTGCACAATTCTGTCACTTGAGTTTGGTAATAAAAGTAGCACTGATGTAGCTGAAATTGCTTTCTTACTCTGGTCTATTTGTTGGGCTGACAAAGGCCCACCCTGCCCCTAACTGAAAAGGCCGTTAAATGACATGGGATAACTTGTCCCATCAGATGTTTTTGAAGAAAGGGGAACAGTGTTTCTGTTTCATAACCTATCTATCGTATCTTCTATCTCCATATATATGATATGACATCATATTTATGTATTTCTTCATTACATGTATATGTGGCCTAGCTCCCTGTCATGTCCTTATATCATATATCATACATCATCATATATATATACCATATATATCATTTCTCATATGTCATCATATATCATATACCATATATATCATATATCATTTATCATATATCATCATATACCATATCATGTATCATTTCTCATATGTTATCATATATCATATACCATATATATCATATATCATTTATCATATATCATCATATACCATATCATGTATCATTTCTCATGTTATCATATATCATATACCATATATATCATATATCATTTCTCATATGTCATCATATACCATATATATCATATACCATTTCTCATATGTCATCATATATCATATACCATATATATCATATATCATTTATCATATATCATATACCATATCATGTATCATTTCTCATATGTCATCATATACCATATATATCATATATCATTTCTCATATGTCATCATATACCATATATATTATTTCTCATTTCTCATATGTCATCATAGCATATAGCATATATCATATATCATCTATCATATGTCATCATATACCATATATACCATATATCATTTATCATGTCATCATATACCACATATATCATATATCATTTATCATATGTCATCATATATCATATACTATATATATATCATTTATCATATATCATCATATACCATATCATGTATCATTTCTCATGTTATCATATATCATATACCATATATATCATATATCATTTCTCATATGTCATCATATACCATATATATCATATACCATTTCTCATATGTCATCGTATATCATATACCATATAAACCATATATATCATTTATTGTATGTCATCATATATCATATATATCTATCATTTCTCATGTCATCATATACCATCATATACCATATATATCATGTATCATTTATCATATGTCATATCATATACCATATCATATATCATATATCATGTATCATCATATATCTTTGGACCTTTTTTGTCAAATTACCACTTGTACTGTAATTCCCCTGTCAGAAATCACTTCTCTTTTCCATCACTAAATGTAGGACTATATTGTATTTGCTTCTCTCCACCTGAGAACTTGAATAACAGAGTTGGATGGGACTTTGGAGGTCTTCTAATCCAGCCCCCTGCTCAAGCAGGAGACCCTATATCATTTCAGACAGGTGCCTGTCTAGCCTCTTCTTAATACCTCTAGTGATGAAGCACCCACAACTTCTGGAGGCAAAGCTATTCCACTGGTTAATTGTCCTCACAGTTTTTCCTTAATTTCAGTTTGCTTCTCTCCTTGATTAAGTTTCCGACCATTGTTTCTTGTCCTGCCCTCTGGTGCTTTAGAGAATAAGTTGACCCCCTCTTCTTTGTGGCAGCCCCTCAAATACTGGAATACTGCTATTATGTCATGGTGCAACAAAAAACTTTCTTCTCCCCACACTTTCCAATATTGGTGAAAAATCTACTTCTATGTGTGGTAACCTCCCAGCCTCTCACCTGTTTTCTCCTTGAAAGCCAAGACCAGGGGCTCCTGCAAGCCCTCGTGCTCCAGGTGACACCGATAATGGTCCCTCTCCTTCGGGTCAATCTCAATGCTGATAGGTCCCATCTGAGTTGGGGGCCACATTCCTATGGAGGGTCTCGTACTTGCTCACCTCTCTTTTCCTCCTCCAGGTGGCCTGGATCTCCTTCGGGTAGAAGCCGTAGGCCTGGCAGATAAGGACCTCCAGGCTATCGTCTACCACCTTGCGAGTCACCTTCCCCACCGGGGGCTCTGCAGAAGAAGCAACACCTGAGTTCACAGGATTTTGAGAGTTTCTGTCCAGGTGATTGAAATAGAAAGGCCTCCTTGGGTCATCCTCTCCCTCTGCTCCCTCTCCTCGCTTGAAACTGTGGCAGCCCCAAAGATGGGGCATTGAAGCTCTTTAGATTAAGCTTTGAAAGATAATGCATAGAATTTGGGGCAAAGTTCCGACTTTTTGGATTGATTCAATTTCGATTCCCCCCCCACCCACTGGAATTTTATTTGAATTTTAAAGATGGAAACCCAGGTAATCTGTAACTGGCAAGCATCCGTTTAGTGTACGCTCCAAGTAACAACGGCACTGAAAAAAGTGACTTATGACTGTTTTTCACACTTATGACCGTTACAGCATCCCCATGGTCACACGATCAAAATTCAGACTTTGGGCAACCAGCTCATATTTATGATGGTCGCAGTGTCCTGGGGTCCTGTGATCACATTTTGCGACCTTCCGACAAGCACAGTCAGTGGGGAAGCCAAATTCACTTAACAACTGTGTTACTAACTTAACAATGGGAGTGATTCCCTTAGCAATTTGGCAAAGAAAGGTTGCAAAATGGGGCAAAGCTCATTTAGCAACTGTCTCACTTAGTAACAGAAATTTTGGGCTACCTGTATAAATTCACTTTTTTTGGTTCTGTCCCCAAATGTGTGATATGGAAATTGCCATTTCTTCTGCTTTGCCAGATTTTTCTCAGGGAAATAGAACCGGATCTTGTAGCCTTAATCTCTTGTCCAAGGTCCCTTCCAACTCTTGTTATTCGGTTATAAATGAGCTTAGAAGGGGAGAGATCCAGCCCAGGACACGACACCCCCCCCCACATACACACACCTTTCTGCTTCCTCCCCCTCCAGGTGGGAAATCCTTCCAGGAACTCACCGCAGAAGGCCCCCAGCACCGCTCCCAGGAGCAAGAGGGGCGTCCGATGCAGCCCCATCGCCCTCCAGCCACTTTTACACGCGCTTTTACATCCGCAATCCAAGACGCCAGGTCAACTCCAGCAAGAAAGCACCAGAATTCCAGCTCAGGAAAGCCCCGCCCCTTTTGGCCCTACCCCACCCGTCGAGCTCCAGAGCGATGAGCCTCCAGGGCAGAAGTTCTCTACCTGGTCCAAAGGATGCAGATCTGCGAAGGGAGAGAGGAAACTGCGCCCACTCTTTGTCTGTCTTCCGACCCGCCCAGGAAAGGGGGAGCGGGGTCCCGGCCAGATGCGGCCCAAGACACACAGCGATCCCCTTTATTGCTTGTGCCCCGCACTGTGTGGTTTCCCCCGTGCCACATATGTGTGCATATGTGGGTATATGTGTCATTCATTCATTTATTCGTTTGTTTGTTTATTCATTTATTTATTTAGTCATGTTTATGCAGTGTATATTGGAGGTGGTGACCCTTTGAGAGCTGTATGCAAGGAAATCTCGTTTTAATGGATGCTAATTAGTGTATGTTTAAAGTGACAATAAAGTTATTCTATTTTATCCTATCCTATCCTATCCTATCCTATCCTATCCTATCCTATCCTATCCTATCCTATTCCATTCCATTCCATTATCCTATCCCATCCCATCCCATCCTATCCTATCCCATTCCCCTATCCCAGGGCTTTTCAACCTTTTCACCAATTGTACCACTTTTAGGATATGGCAATATTCGAGTACCACCTAGCAAGGTGTCAAAAACTTGATGACCAAAAAAAAAGACCCTGTTCAAAGTTGCAATTGCACTGAAATGACTTATGACCATTTTCACACTTATGACCATTGCAGCATGCCCAGGGTCATGTGATTTATATTTGGATGCTTGGCAACTGATTCATATTTATGATGCTCACAGTGTCCCAGGGTCATGTGATCCCCTTTTGCAACCTTTTGACAAGTAAAGTCAATGGCAGGGCTGCTGGTGGCCAAGTGCTAAGGCAGGACTTCCCTCCCTCCCTCCTTCCTTGCCTCCCTCTTTCTCATGCCCACCTCCTTCTGAAGGAAGAATTTGAAAAAAAAAACCCATATTTTTTCTCTTCCATATATTCATCAAACAAGGAAAAGTGTCCAGAAACAGAAAAGACAAACTGCTGAGTGAACTAGCTTAAAAAGGCACATTCCCCTTTAAGAATTAGCTACTGGCTAGAAAGGAAAGTAAGGAAGAAAAAAAAATGTAATAAATATTGGCTGCTGGCTAAGGCAGCCTCCCCAAATGGCTCCATTCATAAGTAAAAGAATCTACAGGTAAAATCCATTCAGGAGAAAAACACTTCAAAATCCCTTGCAGCAAAACTTACAGCTAACAATAGCAGAGCAATAGAAGCTAACAGGAGACATCAGCCATCAGCCATCAGCCAAATAGAAATTGCCAAACACTCCTTAAGAACACAAAGCCCACATTGCACAAATCCCAGAACTTCAAAGTCACAAAAGCACATAAGAATCCTTCCACTCTCCATCTCCTCCCTCTTTCTCATGGGGGAGGGGGAGGCAGAACTGAGCCTGGGCCCTTTGTCTCTCCCCAGCCACTGCAGCTCCAGAGGACTCTCTCACTGTAAGTCCTTGCCTGCGCTGGCTCTTTCCCTCCCCCACTACACTTGGCTAGGCAGGGCTGCGTACCACCTGCCACTTGTTAATGTACCACAAGTGGTACGCGTACCACAGGTTGAAAAGCCCTGCCCTATCCTATCCTATCCCATCCCATCCCATTCCATTTCATTCCCCCATCCCATATTCTATTCTATTCTATTCTATTCTATTCTATTCTATTCTATTCTATTCTATTCTATTCTATTCTATTCTATTCTATTCTATTCTATTCTATTCCCCGCCAAGTTTAGCATGCAAACTGGTTACGCATGTTGTGGGAATGCAGCCACAGTGATGTCCTCCTTGTTCATTCATCTTCCGGATACCCTCCCCCCCCGAAACATACACCCACCAACCCGTCGCTCCTCCTGCGGACTGTTTTTTTTTTTTTTTTGCAGAATATGATTGTAGCTTCCTGGTGCAGCTTTATTTCTCATTTTCTCTGAGGAGTCGGAACAAGGTCATATTTATTGAAGGGATTTTATGAGTGGACAATGGGAATTATAGCCACGAGATCAGAGATACAAAAACTCCGCGTTTGTTTATGGGATAATTACTTTCCTCTCCTCTCCTCTCCTCTCCTCTCCTCCTCCGCTCCTCTCCTCTTCTCTCTTCTCCTCCCTCCCTTCCTCCCTTTCCTCTCCTTTCCTTTTCTTTCTTTTCCTTTCTTTCCTTTCCTTTCCTTTCCTTTCTTTCCTTTCTTCTTTCTTTCTTTCTTTCTTTCTTTCTTTCTTTCTTTCTTTCTTTCTTTCTTTCTTTCTTTTTCTTTCTTTCTTTCTTTCTTTCTTTCTTTCTTTCCTTTCCTTTCCTTTCCTTTCCTCCCTTCCCTCTTAGGGTCTTCTTTTACTCCTCTCTTCCATTGCTGCCTCCCTTCTGAATTCAGCTGCTCCTTTCCTTTTATTGGCCCCCAAAGCCACAATCTCTCATCGGAGCTAGGAGAAGCTCGCCTGGACCAAATCTGCTCCAGGTCTTCAGGGAAGGAAGGCAGTGAGCTCAGTCTGGCCCAGTTTCACCATGAGGTCTAGCTGCTTCTCTCTAAATTAAATTGCAGATTGTCTCTATAAATATATCTCTAATATATATATATTATACCAAAGACCTACATATAATATATATATATATATATATATATATATATATATATATATATATATATAGAGAGAGAGAGAGAGAGAGAGAGAGAGAGAGAGAGAGATAGATAGATAGATAGATAGATAGATAGATAGATAGATAGATAGATAGATAGATAGATAGATAGATAGATAGATAGATAGATAGATATAAGATAGATATAATATATGAACAAACACTCCGGGGGGGGGGGCAGGGAATGAGAGTCAGAGAGAAAGAGTATTTGTGTCTGTGTGTGTGTGTATGAAATACTTTGCACAACAAAAAAGCAAATCATGTCATGCTGGATTGTTGCTTATCACACGGCTGCGAGACTTGAGAAAGAAAAGCAGGAAAAGAGGTTCTTGGGCTGGAAGATCCCCAGAAGCTTAGACTGCCAGCCAGGGTTGTTCCTGGGGCTGCCCTTGGAGACTGAGAAAGGCTTGTCTCCCTATCCTCCTGGAAGCCCAGGGTGGGGTGGGGGAGAGAGAGAGGAGCAAAGCAGCAAGCCCGGAAGAGAGGAGATCTTAAGGCAGAAGCTCGCTGGCCCTTGGAAAGAAGCCACGGGTGTCCTCCAAGTGTGATTGTGACTCCGGGAGGGGGGAATTGCCTTCCAAAGCCCTTCACAGCACAGCTCGGTGTTCTGAGTGGCACACAGCCTCTTCCTTTTTTTTTTTTTTTGTGTGAAAATTTTATTGATTTTCTGATATTACATTTATATCTTTGAAAAGCAACGTGACGGCTGAGTTACCGTAATTCAATTACATACAAATATCATGAATACAAATCTCAAACCATTACCGCAAATGTTTCCTCTCTTTTCCCCTTAATATGCACTGTTTCATATTTTAATTAATACACTTCTTATTCTATCAATCAAATAAAAAATAACTTTCTTACATTCATCAATAGCTTTTAGTTTATATATATCTTAATTGTTTTAACGTTCAATCTTTGAGACAATCAATGACCTAGTGAATTTTTTCCAATTTTAATTCTCCATTAATATTTAAAATTAACGTTTGATAGTTATCATTTCCAAGTTTTAAATGTTCCCAATTCCCTTTATCACAATTCCTCACAAAATCTGGTGTTCAGAGTATACAGGCACACAGTCTCTTCCTAGACATCTGGCTCTTTCCCCAAACACTCCGTCACAAAACCCCACTCAGCCAATCCCCACAATGCTATACTGTTCCTTCAAGATCGCCTTATAAAAAAAACATTTCTTTCCATTTGTCCACACGACAACCCTGCGAGGTAGGCTGAGATGAGAAATGAGGTTCTAGGGCTGAGGGTGAACTTCCGCCTGGGTATGTCCCAGGGCCCAGGGGTAGGCAACCTTGGCTCTTTTATGACTCGTGGACTTCAACTCCCAGAATTCCTGAGCCAGCACAGCTGTGCTGGCTCAGGAATTCTGGGAGTTGAAGTCCACGAGTCATAAAAGAGCCAAGGTTGCCTACCCCTGTAACCCAGGCCATGTAGCACGTGAACCTGAACCAGATCGGGCTTGTCTCCCTGCTTGAAGAATCAGATCCTGGAGGAGGAGAAACACCTGGTGAGAGTCGGATCTCTCTCCATCTTCCGGGAAGGGGGGGGAAATTCGTGGCACCTGGACAGCCTTTTCCTTCGGGATGGAATTGGGGCGGGTGGGGTTTCGCCCTTTCTCTTTGCTACAGTATAAGAGGCAAAAATATTGAGCCCCTTTGATGCTAGCTAATGTGAGATTTATTGATGCGTTCGTTTTTTTCCCTTAATAATTTATTGTATTTCGAAAGTTAAAATACAAAATACAAAAAGGAAAGGGAACAAAACAAAACAAAATGATGATAAGCAGGAAGGAGATGGTGTGGATGCTCCAACACTGGAAGTTTTGAAGAAGGAAGCCAAGTGTCTTAACTCCTAACTTGTCAGGAAAGTTCTCCTTAGTTCCAGAAAATACCTCTAACTTCTAACTGTCGGGAAAGTTCTCCTTAATGCCAGAAAAGACCTCTAACTTCTGTCAGGAAATTTCTCCTTAATGCCAGAAAAAACCTCTAACTTCTGTCAGGAATGTTCTCCTTAATGCCAGAAAAAACCTCTAACTTCTGTCAGGAAAGTTCTCCTTAATGCCCGAAAAACCCTCTAACTTCTAACTGTCGGGAAAGTTCTCCTTAATGCCAGAAAAAACCTCTAACTTCTGTCAGGAAAGTTCTCCTTAATGCCAGAAAAAACCTCTAACTTCTGTCAGGAAAGTTCTCCTTAATGCCATAAAAAACCTCTTAACCTCTGTCAGGAAAGTTCTCCTTAATGACAGAAAAAATCTCTAACTTCTGTCAGGAAAGTTCTCCTTAGTTCCATAAAAAAAACTCGAACTTCTGTCAGGAATGTTCTCCTTAATGCCAGAAAAAAACTCTAACTTCTGTCAGGAAAGTTCTCCTTAATGCCAGAAAAAACCTCTAACTTCTGTCAGGAATGTTCTCCTTAATGCCAGAAAAAACTCTAACTTCTGTCTGGAAAGTTCTCCTTAATGCCAGAAAAAACCTCTAACTTCTGTCAGGAAAGTTCTCCTTAATGCCAGAAAAAACCTCTAATTTCTGTCAGGAAAGTTCTCCTTAATGCCAGAAAAAACCTCTAACTTCTAACTGTCAGGAAAGTTCTCCTCGGTTCTAGAACCAACCTTTAACTTCTAACGTTCCAGAAAGTTCTCCTTAGTTTTTGAAGCAACCAGTACGTTCTAACTGTCAGGAAAGTTCTCCTTAGTTCGAAGTTGGTGACTGAAGAATTGCTGGACTGAGTTGCTTGCCAGGGGGAAGGAGGAGGAGGAGGGGGGGGGGACTGGGATAGGCCACCTACTCTCTCCCAAGGCAAGGAGGTCCTCTGCTGAGGGGCCATGAGCTAATTGAGGAAGGGGCTTAGACTCTTCTCTGCTTTGAAATCTCCCCTCTCCAACTGTCAGCGTCATATGGAAGTCCTTCTGGAAGCCTGGTTGAAGTCCTGGCCAGGAATCCTTTTGACCAGATTTCGTTGGTATACGACAGGCCCCCCTTTCTGTTCTCCACACCCTCATGATTGCCCCATGTTAGATTACTGCAGTGTGCTTATCCTTGGGCTCCCCTGGAAGACTAGGCAGAACATAACATCTTTTATGCAGACTGGCATAAAATGGTGTAGTAAGGGATCCCTTACAATGGGGAGGACACAGGAGGGGTTACATGGCCTCCAGTGGGGCTTTGAGTAGGATTCCAAGTGCTGCTTGGAACTTACCAAGCCTTGGAGAGCCTGGGCGAAGATGGTCCATGGGGTCACCCCTCCAATGGGCTCTGGTTGGCTTTTCTGCCTGCCTGCGAGTACAGGAGGGGAAGGGGCAGAGGCCCAGAAGTGGTGGTTTCCCCCAACCCTCTGACAAAGTCCCCCCAAGATCTGGTAAGCCCCTCCAGGCATCTTCCAAGAAGCTGTTCAGCCCTACAGTTGCTTTTCTCGGAAGCTCCGGAGATGAACAATGGCAGTTTCCCTCCATCTGGTGCACCTTTCATGGCTGTTCAGGAGCCTCACTTGGTGGTTTCACCATCTGAGGTTGCTAAACCACCAAGAGCTGCTGAGAAAAAGTAAGAAGGGGCCCCAAGGCACCGAGTGCTTGAAGCAAAGGACATCCCACTTTGCATTCTCTCTCCAGAGAAAGTGCATTTCAAGAAACTTTCTCTTCCCATTCCAATTTTACTGTAAGTTGCATCTGCCATTAGCCATCCATTAGCTCTATAAATTTAGCAAGACCTGGTCCCTTCTCATGATGGAGGATCCCTCAGAGCATCTGTTGGGTCAGTATGAGGATCACTCAGCCTCTCTGGTTAATTAATTCGCTCAGACACACTCTGACCCTGACTGTGACTGAATAGGACAGGCCGAGGTGCCTGTGGCAGTGTCTGTTGGTGTGGTCTGAATAGGACAGGCCGAGGTGCCTGTGGCAGTGTCTGTTGGTGTGGTCTGAATAGGACAGGCCGAGGTGCCTGTGGCAGTGTCTGTTGGTGTGGTCTGGATGAACTTGAGCTGGTGACACTTCAGGAAGTGGACAGGGCTCTCTGCGACTTCACCTTGACCACCTGTTTACTGGATCCAAACCCTTCCGGGGTTGGTAAAAGCATCCAGGATGGTGAACCTATGGATGGGTCTGTGTCAAAGTGTTGGCCTCTCCGACAGAGAGATGATGCCCCCACCTCGGACCAAACTCTTTTCAATAACAATCAACCAATCTCTAACCTTCCCTTTGGGGGGAAGGAGGTTGAGAAAATGGTTGGTTGGAAATTGATGAGAATCTGAGAGGGGCTGAATTATTCTAGACTGATTCAAGTCTGGTTTCAGGCCAGACTCTTAGTGCTGGGACAGCACCTGTGGAAGAGCCGAGATGGCTGGTAGTGATGCAACCATCCTGTTCTCTGGGATCTGTTGGCAGCTTTCGATACTGTTGGGATATTTCCCCCCCCTTACCCAGTTTGCCCTGTTTCAAGACAATAGGCAGCTGCAAGAATTAAATTCTTTATCCTTCGCCCAAGAGGGATGACATCATGTTGTTAGGTGGGCGGCAGTAAAGGCCCCTCCATCCAGCACAGGTTATACATTACAATCAGCCTCTCCTATATAGAACTTCCTTCCTTGCCAGCTGGGAATTATCTAAGAAGAATCGTTGGAATATACAGTACACTTTATTCATCCCTAGAATATGTAGCTTAATTCACTTCCCTGGATAAAATACTTTGAAGACTTTGTGGACAGTGAAGTGTGAGAAAGTTTACAAATCTTAAAGAAGACAAAAGGAGACAGGGTGAGATTTTTTTCAGTCCAATCGGGAAGTTGAAAACATAATAAAACCTTGGCAACAATATATAAAAAACACCATAGTTAAAACACCCCTCTCCCTAATAAAAACCTATGACATCAGCGGTGGGATGCCCCAAGGTTCTGTCTTAGTCCTAGTACTCTTCAACATCTCCGCGGGGGGGGGGGGGGCGCTGCCGCACCAATAAAGCTTTCCACCGATAGGCTTGATTGGAAAGTTTTACTCTCGCCGGGACACCGAGAGAAGGAATTGACTGGGTTTAAGGATGGAAGGATTGTTTGAGGCATGTTTTTTTTCCTTGTTTAGAGACAAAGACTTTTAGAGTCTTAAGATAGAAAAATGTGGGTTAGACAGCATCACCACCAGATGGAGTCATAGCTGGCTGACTGGCAGTACTCAGCATTGGTCCTCAATGGAACTGCATCTACATGGAGGGAAGTGTGTAGTGGGGTGCCCCAAGGCTCTGTTCTGGGCCCAGTGCTCTTCAACATCTTCATCAATGATTTGGACGAGGGGATAGATGGGGAACTCATCAGATTTGCAGATGACACCAAGATGGCCGGAATAGCTAGCACCCCAGAAGATAGGCTCAAGAACCAGAAGGATCTCGACAGATTTGAACACTGAGCCTATCTGACAAAATGAAATTCTGTGGTGAGAAAATTAAGGTTTCACCCTTAGGCAAGCAAAACCAAATGCACAGGTATAGTATAGGTGGGACCTGGCTCAATAGCAGTAACTGTGAGAGGGATCTCGGAGTCCTAGTGGACAGTCCCTTAAATATGAGCCAGCCATGTGCTGCAGCTACCAAAAAAGCCAACACAGTCCTAGGCTGTATTAACAGAGAGATAGAATCAAGATCATGTGAAATGTGAGTACCACTTTACAATGCCTTGGTAAGGCCACACTTGGAATACTGCATCCAGTTTTGGTCGCCACAATATAAAAAAGATGTTGAGACTCTAGAAAGAGTGTAGAGAAGAGCAACAAAGATGATAAAGGGGCTGGAGGCTAAAACGTGAGGAATGATTGCAGGACTTGGGTACATCTAGTCTAGTGAAAAGGACTGGGGTGACATGATACTAGTGTTCCAATATTTGAGGGGCTACTACAAACAAGAGGGGGTCAAGCTATTCTCCAAAGTACCTGAAGACAGAACACGAAGCAATGAATGGAAACTAATCAAGGAGAGAAGCAACTTAGAATTAAGAAGAAGCTTCCTGACCATGAAAAAAATTAACAATTAAGCCTTCTGGAACGGCTTGCTTCCAGAAGTTGTGGGTGCTCCATCACTGGAGGTTTTAAGAAGAGTTTGGACAGCTATTTGTCAGAAATGGTATAGGGTCTCCTTCGTGGGTGGGGGGATTCGAGTGGAGGACCTCCAGGGTCCCTTCCAACTCTGTTATTCTGTTCTGTTATTCCGTTATTCTTTGTATGATCGCATTGATCCATCCCATCTAGCCCAAAGAAAGTCCCGAATGGTATAGGTTCTCCTGCCACGGGCAGGGGGTTGGACTAGAAGACCTTCAAGGTCCCTTCCAATCCTCATTATTATTCTATGGCCTATGAAACACTAGAAGGACTGCTTTCTGCCTTCTGGAAGGAAGAAGGAATCTTGATGGATCTCAGTGAACTTATTTTAGAACAGAGACACTAAGATGGCCTAAAAAAAAAGAACAAAATAACCTGGAATGAGAAAGCTGGTGAGATATGGAGAGGTTGGAGCAGATGCAAGGGGAATTTTCACCCTGCTGGAAAGACTGAAAAAAAGACGGCTCAGCTGCTCCATCCCAGCTCTTGAGGTGCAGAGCAAACAACATCCTGCATTTGCAGGGTTAGAGGGTAGGAGGAGTAGAAAGTAGGTTTTGATCAGGGGAGGAGAAAATAGACCTTGAGAGCAAGTGGATAGTCCAGGGGTAGGCAACCTTGGCTCTTTTATGACTCGTGGACTTCAACTCCCAGAATTCCTGAGCCAGCATGGCTCAGCTTGGAAACCTCTCCCTTTCCCCTCAGCGTGGCTGGCTCAGGAATTCTGGGAGTTGAAGTCCACAAGTCATAAAAGAGCCAAGGTTGCCTACCCCTGTCCTAGGATGCCACTGAAGGACCCAATGTTGGGTTTAGCTCAGGGGTAGGCAACCTTGGCTCTTTTATGACTCGTGGACTTCAACTCCCAGAATTCCTGAGCCAGCATGGCTCAGCTTGGAAACCTCTCCCTTTTCCCTCAGCATGGCTGGCTCAGGAATTCTGGGAGTTGAAGTCCACAAGTCATAAAAGAGCCAAGGTTGCCTACCCCTAGGATAGTCTTTGAGAAAAAAAATGAAGCGGAAGCACTGTTTTTTTTTTTTTTTTTTAACTTGTTATGCACCAGGAGAAGTTCCAAGGATTGTCACTCATGATTTTTTATCAACCAAAATAATTCATTTTATCTGAAGAAAGGATGGACCTGGGAGGGGCAGAATGTCCTCCCAATGGAGGCCCAGCACGGAGGGCCCAGCAAGTGGGGAAGAGGCTTCCTCTGCGCAGCACCTTCTATATCAGGGGACTCAGCAGCTGTGCAAGAATCCCTGGAGAGCAGCCTCCAATCTAACCAGAAACGTGTTTCTCCTCCTTTGGCCGGAGAATGGCTAGTTCCAGTGGGGACCATCCTTGTTATCTTGTTGCTGCTTCTGATGATGCTCTTCCCAAGATGTAAGTGAAGGGGAAATGCCCTGGTGCTGATGGCAGAGCCTCCCTGGTGGTGGCAGCCAGGACCGCTGAGGCTGCTTGAGTTAGTAGTCCTCTTCCTCTTCGAAGCTGCGCCAAGTAACTCTGGGTGTTTCAGAATAACTCACAATCCTTTTCTGTGCTTTTGGCCACGATTGACTCCTTTCTTCTGACTCTGTTGCTCCCCATAACATCAACCTTCTGCGAAGCTGCTGCTTCCCTTCTCTCCTGCGCAAGGTTGACACAGAATCTTCAAGA